>RJWM01002360.1:0-131400 GCA_004363535.1 Dasyprocta punctata | reverse complement strand
GGTGGGGGGAGCGGGGGCGAGGGCTGGGAGGCCGCGGAGGGGGCGCCCGGCCGCGTCTGTGGGGACAGAGGCGCCACCAGCGAGGCGTAGGGCCGGCTCAGGGACTCCGTTCTGGCCTGAGGAGGAGAGGAGAGTGGGAGAGAAGAACACAAGGCGCCCAGTTAGCCAGGTGACACGGGAAGGCGGGGACGGGGTCACGGCCTGCGCTCCGCCCGGCAGGGGCACCGCTGTGCAGCTCGGCACGTGGTCACCGCGGCGAGGGCGCAGGATCACAAAAATGCCCCGCAGAAGCAACCGGAAGAAAATAAGCGGGGACTTTGGGGAGGCAAAGGCAAACGGATCAAGGGGCGAGGTGGGCAGCACCCACCCGCTACTGGGGCAGGCGGCCCTTGTCCTTCTGCGAGGGGGAAAGGCGCCCCCTCGGGGCAGGAGCTTCTGGGCAACCTTTTGGGTCTCCCGCCTGGCCACTGAGCCAGCCACGCCCGAGGCCGAGGTGAAACACAGGGGCCAAGACTCAGAGACACTGCACGCCAGGCTGGTCCGCGCCCTGAAACTAGGTCGGGGCGCTCTGCCTCCCCCCTCGGCCCACCAGAGCCACCACTGCGCGCGCCCACTGACGCAGCAGAGATGTCTCTTCAGCCCCCTGCATTACCTAACCAGCGTTCCTCGCGCCTGTGGAGGCTAGGAATGATTGATTAGCTCCACCCCAACTAAGCGAAGGGACCGAGAGAATCCCTTCCTACACGTGCCGGTGTCCGCGTCTGGCGCACGCAGGTCCTGGACCCGGTCGTCCTCGGACACGCGCTCTGCAGGGGCGCGCTGACGCCTGTGAGCCTCTTAAGAAAGGCCGCAACAGAGGGAGAGCGCACGCCCGCGTGGTTCGCACTGGCGAATGTACGGAGAGCCCCTGACCACAAGAACAGAAACTCGCGACGATTCCTGGGCGGACACGCGGCCCAGCCGGGGGCCGCTGAGCTCTGGCGCCAGGTGGCCGGGCCGGAGCCGCGCGCCTGCTGATGGGGCCCTAGCTCGTCTTCCCGCTGCGTCAGGGAATCTATTTTCCTACATTTATCGTCCTGAAATAATTACACTCATTCTTCAGTGTCTGAATAATCTACCATGCATACAAGGCTCAGAAATGCAGAATTTTAAAGGGACTCATTTGAATTTGGCCTTCTACCATAAAGCATCATTTGAGAGGATTCATCAGTGTCCAGAGAAATGCCAAAAAATCATAGAAGATGAGGAATGGGTGTGAATAAATTCAGTGAATAACGGACACAGCAGTCACTGCCAGCCGTTTCTCTGGAAGGCGGGTACTGGTGTCACACGACACTGCTCCGTCACCCAGTTAGGGCAGAAAGGAGGAAAGTGCTTTATCTTAAAAATCTGAACCACTGTGATAAAGGAGGTAAATAAACTGCCAGAGTTTCTGATTTGTTGTAGATCATTATAGTGAAACAGCAAATGGCCATTGCCAAGGAGAAGTCAGATCGGCAGGTCTCTGGAAGGGTTTCTCCCACCAGGGTCTGCGACACTGCAGGCCTGCGTGGCAGACGGCGGCGCCCGGGGGAAAGCCCAGAGCGGGGCGGCAGGGAACCCCGCCAGCCGGGCACTCACCTTGCTGTTCTCCTCCAGCTGCGTGCCGCGCCTCCAGGCCTCCGAGAAGATGGAGCTCACGGTGCTCTGGGAGCGGATGTGCCCCGCGCCGGCCGGCTGGGTGTCGGAGACCCCGCTGTCAGACTGGTTGGAGTGATTGGACTGAGACTCTGTGACAGAGGGTGCAGAAGCAGATTCGGTCATTATTCTGACAGGGCGAACACGTACTTTTATGTCTTGTATACAGGACCAAAAGCTATGTAGAAGAGCAGTAAGTTAATTTTACTCAGCTCATTTTATTATAAACAGTATTTTTCATTAGAAAACTTCCCTTAGGAAATAAAGGGAAAAAAATTAGCTGAGACAGGGTCTGCCTAGTTCAGTTTTGCCTTGAACTTGCTATGTAGCCCAGTTTCGTCTTGAATCTGCAGCAATCCTCCTGCCTCAGCCTCCTGAGTGCTGGGATTATAGGTGTGTGCCACCATTCCTGGCAGTAAACCTTGATTCTTTAGAAATAGTTCACTATGAGATTCAAAATGACAGTAAAAGAGCTCTGTTTTGATGACTGACAGTGTTTCTTCGTTTTGGTTTGTTGCTTTTTCCTTGATTAGACTGAGACCAAGATTTGGGAAGAAGAGTGCTGAAGGAATAGACCAACCCCTCACATTCTGAGGGGTGCACCTGCAATCAGCGTGACTTTCTACTTGATGACACTGACCGTGATCGCTGGGCTAAGGTTCTGTGTCTGGTTCTTAGCTGGACAGGTACCACCCCCTGCCTCTGCTACTCTTCAAGGGGTGGAGAGACAAGGTTCACCTCCTCCAAGCAAAGTATCTAGGTAAACCATCTGAAAATCTTCTGTATAAAGAGATTAGTCTCTTCCTTATTTGTTTATTCAATAATTTACTCGTATTAGTATAGACTCATGAGTATTTACTTTATGATTCGGGTTATACCCTATACTACATTACACATTTCATTGTCCAATTCTTCTAGCTTTGCCAGTCAGACTTAGGCTGACTCAAGTTCTTTAACATACTTGGGTAGTCTTACTGTTACTGGAGTATCACTGCTTCTAAAGTCAGTGAACAAAACTAGGAAATATACATATACATATTCTAAATTTGTTTAAATGATTTAGGGAGGAAATCAAATCATACAGTTTTTTAATCAGTGAGCAACAAGAAAATTCTGCTTTTGGGGATCATGAACCTCACTAAGGGAACATTTTGAAAGTGAAGAAGCATTTACTTTGCAACATAAACTTGTTTAAACTTGCTTGAAGGATGTAGGAATCTGAAAGTCCTATCTGAGTATCACTGGCTTCCTGCACGGTGACTGTGAACTAGTTCCTGGCATTTCTACTACACTGTGATGTCGGGAAACTTGTGTAGAAGGAGGGTCGCCTCCTCATAGAGTCTAAGGACAGAGATTCTGCCAAGCAAATTTTTAACCCACACATTCCAGCAGTGTGTAATGAGCTTTGAATAAACTTCATATAAGTAAACTATAAAAGTCCTGGCGTTGGAAGTCTATATAGACTGATTTGGGAACTAGCTCGTGATACTGCCCACTCTCACAGTCTGGCTCTGGTTTTTATGAATCAAGTTGAAATGATCAGGTCTACTATCAGTCTCTGCAATGGTGCTAAAAGAGCGCTCTGAGGCGTCTGAACTACCTGGGATGCTGGAAGAGCTGGATCCTGATTTAATACTGGAGCTGGATAAGGACGTCCAATCATAGGCAGATTCTGTCCTCTTCACGGCGTCTTGATAGTTCGTATAGAGCTGCTTCCCATACTAAACAGAAGCAGTAAACGGTGACACTGAACTGTACTTATAAGAAGGATGAGGCAGCAAAGGGGGGATGCGTCTGTTTACCGATTTATAGTTGCATTAATACCTATAATACTCCCACGTCTTACAATACTAGCAAATTATAATCTTTCCTCATTTATGCAAGAGCAGCAAGAAGTTAACAGTTGGTTTTTACTATGTTCATTATAAATATAAGTATTTTTTCAACTCAAATTCTTGAGCGAGGGCCTTATCTTTAGCACTATTGAAGATACTGTTCCAAATTTGGTTGCTAAATGAGGATTAATAAAAAATTACTTTGCTTAGGCTAATCTCTGCTATGAGAATCACATAGTACATTCTCCAAAAACAAAATAAATCACTGTGATGCTAGACAAGCTTTTACCAGCAGGGTTAATCCATGAATACCAACTATTTATCACTACCAAGAAAGCAGGACAACATTTAAAAAAATCACGCTTAGGCCTGAAAAATGAAATAGTAGCAAAATCATGAACACAAGACAGTGAGAGTAACTGTCATGCATCCCAAACTGCATCATTAAACAGCCATCAGGCGGCGCTCGTCCCGTCCAGAGGAATGCACCTTCGCAATGCGGATTCCGTTGACCCACTGCTGCAAGGTCCTCATGTCGTCACAGCACAGGT
This sequence comes from Dasyprocta punctata, assembly GCA_004363535.1. Taxonomy (NCBI): domain Eukaryota; kingdom Metazoa; phylum Chordata; class Mammalia; order Rodentia; family Dasyproctidae; genus Dasyprocta; species Dasyprocta punctata. The sequence goes on along the minus strand of RJWM01002360.1, from coordinate 127,337 downwards.
ATTTGATATACTGAGATTTCTTCTGGATCTGTGGGTGCTGCAAGAGTAAAGGCAAAACCCAAATAAATCTTCTGGAGAAAAGTAAGCTTTATCAAAGTTTAAACTTATCCTGGTAAGTTATTATAATGGCCAAGTAATTAATGTATTTCTCCTATAGTCATAAGGCCAAATAAAACAGCCCACACACAGTGAACAGTCACATTTTAGGTCAGTCTCTCCAGTTAAAGTAAACCTTCACACATGGTGAATCCCAGACAGCCTTTCTACATTTGAAAGAAGCAAAATCCATCAAGGTTAACTCAGCAGAATTCTTAATCTGTAGGACTGGGAACAAGGAAGTGAATTGTTTCACTCTGAACTCCTGAAATCCTAGGTTCAGGAAACTCCAAATGAGAGGAGGGCTTTGATGAGGCTTCCGTGCTGCTCTTGAGTTGTCACAGGGCCAGGGACACAAGGGCACAGTGCAGGTCCAGGACGGGAGTCCAGGGCCTGAGCTGGTGCTGTGTGGGGGTCACTCCTGTGGAGGTCCCGCCCCACTGCGGCAGGAGCGTGGTGTGTACCACCAGGATCCCACAGCTTCTCCAGGGCCAGGCGCACCTGTCAGAGACGCCTGGGTGGGCTGCTGGGAAGGACCTGAGCTTGGCCACTGATGTGAGCGCCAGGGATGGACTGAAGCCAGCTTGACTCCACTGGACCTCAACCATTAGTGTCTAGGGAGGAAGAGCCCAAGCCACACTGAACTTGGATGCAATGAGGCATGTTTATTACTGCTTGTTTTAGTCATGCTGAAACATGAATAGCTGTATTTTGCCAAAAAATACTTACAATTTGTTTAAGTACATGAACAAAAGCAGCTTTAAAAAAAATGTGTCCAAAATTCCCTACATTTATTTGTGGTGGAAGCCATGAGACCAATAAAACAAGTTCACAGCTACACTGTTAAAGATCAACCCCTGGTCTGCAGTGAGAGAAGAGAAATGTTATCCCCGTTTAGCATTTTGTTCCCAGGGCACCAAACATTTTACAGAAGTTATGAGACTCCTTTAAAACAACACTTACTACCCAAATCACCTTTCTTCTTGACAGCTGTGGTCAGCTTTACATGATGAACCCTCAGTCAATAAAAGGGGAGCAATACAGACCCCCCTCTTGGAATACGGTGCCTGTCAGCACATCACATGCCAAGAAGTGTCACGGTAAACTTTAAAGTGTAAAGGATGATGCAGAAGTTATGTTTTTGCACACAAGGATGAAGAGAAGTATTTACTGAGTGAGAACTACTTCCAAGGGGCTGCGGCTAGGTTTTAAGGTGCAGTGATAAGCAAAACAGAGCAGGTCCTGACTGTAAGAAGCCACCGTGTGCGCGGAGAGCTCACTCCCAGCTGCCAGGCAGGTGAGGCGAGGCACGGCCACCACGGGACACTCCCTGCCTTTCTCACCACCTTCTTCCTCCCTGGCCAGCAACAGCTACTCTTGACCACGTGGCCGTGTGTTCTGAGTGTGCGTTAGGATTCTGTCCCTCCTTGACATGAAAAGGTGGTGTTTTCATCAACAGAGTATCGGGAAAATCATCCTCTGCTTTTCTCACCTCACCTCTCTGACCCAGGCAGCTACGCTAAAGAGCATCCTGATGTAATTACCTGGTTCTATGTAAGTCAAGCATCGGACTGTCGTTAGTTTAGAAGTTCATTTTAGGAACTCAAGTTCTTTTTTAACTTCCCACATAATAAAGGCACTCAGAGTTGTCCTTATTCAAGTTCTCCACTATTAATAATCTCTTGGGAGTCACCTGTCCTACTACTATACTGATATTTTATTTAAAGTGGTATTTATCAAGCCTTTAGTGGGCACCAGACATGTGAAATATTTCACCATTTTAAGCTCATTCAATCATCACCAAAACTCTATTCCCATTACTATGATCTCCACATTCTAAAAGTGGTTAAAGATAGAAGATTAAAACCTGCACGCATGCTTTCCCCCAGTGAGTGAAAGAACTGAAAGATGAACCAACTCGATTTCATTCCAGCATCCATGAGCTTAACTACTAAGTCACACTACTGTCTTCTTGGGGTAGCATCTTCCTCCTACCCATGCTGTCACTTTTAATGTAAGAGGTCTAACAGCAAGTACAGAAGAGACATTCACTACTAACAGAATTTCAGCACTGATCTTCTTTAAAAGACTCCAAAGAAACTATTTCTAAAACAGAGGAGTAGCTACAAGAAAGGCCATCATTTCATTTTCTATGATGCTGGTCTGTTATTATTTTGAAACACACACACACACAAGCCTGAAAATTAATTCAAGTGGCATGCAAGAAAAAGAACTGTGTAATACTCTGTAACACCATGGTTATCACACATAGCACATTTCTGTAGTAACAGTGCTTCAGAAGTTCAATGCAAACTACTTTTCTCTTTCTACCATAGAGAAACAAATTGTTTGTTTCACTTCTTTAGAATGAAATTTTAAGCCCTGCCTAAAGCAAGTCCAACAATAAATGTGGTATATAATTTTTAAAACACAGGTTTTCCTTTAAAAACTTATTTAATTACAGATGAATACACATGCACACATCTTACTTGTTCCTATACTGTCAAATTTCATGAATAGATTTTATTTACCATTACTACTTTTATTATTACCTTAAAAAAACGAATCACCAAAATGTGACTTGTGTATATATGAGATATGATCAAAGTATATGGTGAATCTTTAAATAAAAAATTACGTAAAAGAGACACTGCTATCATGTCCCACCAAAATATCCACGCCCCTTGACTTGAACATTTTTTTGCCATCTTTTGAAGCAATTCTGGAAATCCTTTCTCGTGTTTCTGAGGTATGATGAAAACCACAGTGTGTTCTTATCCACCTTATTCCCTGATCTGCTACCATAAGACTTCTGCCTCTTCCCCAAAGTCAAAATGACCACAAGAGGGAAATGTTTCAAAATGACTCAGGACATCAAGGCAGCCTGGGCAGCACAACTACAGTTACTCATGAAAAGGACTCCTAGAACCACTTTGGGGAGTGGCAAAAATGATAAGCTAAGTGTGTGCCAGCTGAGCAGAAGATTTGGCAGGGAGGAATAAGGGCAATAGGCCTTGCATATTTCTAGTATCCTACAGTTCACTGGAAGAACACAGCCCAAACCTGACAGAAAGATCAAGCCCTACAAACACTAAGCTTGTATTTGTGTAAGCCCTGAGTAGCAGCATTTTATTTAAAACTAATGCTCAAGAATAAAAATATTTGTATAGGTAAAGCCTAGTACAGACCATAGAAGGAAAAAGACTCGTTTTTAAATCCTCATGGTTGCGTGACCCTGGGCAAATGGACCCTTAGCGCTGCACCTCAGTCAGGCTCTGTGCTGGTCCTGAACCGGCCTGTCACCTTGCATTCTTCGATGAATGCTGGTGATTATGCTTACTATTATCTCCATCCAAATACGGAGGACAGAGATCACGAAAAGCAAACATGAAATGCACATATCACTGTAAAAATTAAGAAAAAAAAAAACCCTTGACACAAAAATATTCTTAAGAATTCTGTGAGTTACAAAAGAGACTATAATACAGTCTGAGTATTCTATATCCAGATTTCAAAATTTCAAGGATTTTGGAATACTTGCAGAGACTTTACTGCTTGGGCATCTCTAATCCAAAAGTCTAAAATGCTCCAAAATCTGAAACAAAAAAATTTTTTTATGTGTGGTGCTGGGGATTGAACCTAGAGCCTCATGCATGGTAGGTAAGGGCTCTTCTGAAACTTTTCTGAATGTTATGATGGCTCTCAAAAAGTGAGATTTCAAAATTGGACACACCTGTAAATATCACATTGTTTCTCTGGTGTGAGAAACTGGAAGTGTAAATAAGGACCAAAATGTATACTAGGTATTGTGAAATTGGAAGAAAATGTTCACATGGGGAAGGGAAAGGCGGGGGGAGGGATAAAAGGGAAAAGTAAAAATCAAAACAGAAAAGAAGGAAAACATGGGAACAAAACTTTTGTAAATGGGCACGTGAGGAGGGGTTGAAGGGAAGCTAGGGGAATGGGAAAAAAAAAAGAATCAAGTTACATCACATATAGGGGCACGTTCTCTATGTGATCATTATGTGTACCTGAAATGTACCAATAAAAAAGTCATTTTAAAAAAGTGAGATTTCACTGTACTCTAGATCATGGATTTTCAAATTAGGGATGTCCAAGCTGTAAGAGGTAGTGCTCATAATTAGTATGATTGTGACAGACAATGTTACTTGCCTTTCCCCACAGTAGCCACCTTGTCTTCCTACTTCTCACCAAGTAGAGGCCAATCCCGCACCTGTGTCCAGAGGTGTGAATTCTGACTAGTGAGGGGCAAGCACAATGCTTCTGTATATCTTCTTGGTGAATGGTGTAGCAGTTGGCATGTACTTTAGGTCAATAGTCCTCAAGGATGCTGTGCAAGGTTACACAGACCTGTAATTCCAGCACTCTCGAAAGCTGAGGAAGGAGGATCTCAAATTCAAGCCCACCCTGAACAACTTTGTGAGACCCTGTCTCAAAAAACAAGTCCTCAAGGGTAGGACTGTGAGGCAGCTTCTGGAAAGTTTTTCCTTTTAAAAAAATATGCAAATACAATATAGGGAGAAACAGTCTCTGTTCTGCTGCATTTTCCTGGGTATCTCTTGATGCCCGACCTCAGTGGCCGTCTTGCCACGGTGAGTGAGCCAGGCTGCACAAGGGGACAGGAGGAACAGGGCAAGGTGTGAAGGGACTGGCTTCACAACTCTGTGCGGCTGAAATTACTGGTGCACTCATGTTATGAGACCCCAAATAATGTTATTTTATGTGGGTTATGTCTACCAACAGAATGAGTGAAAAACACACTATGCTGGCATGTTGCTGATTTAAATTAAAATCACTTAAAAAACAGCAGACCCAAAAAGAACACTTAGGTCTTCACGCTGTTTCTTGAAAACAGAAGATGAAATTGCTAGGAGAAAGATGCCTTGTCTGTATGAGTAATATGCTATACTCTTCTGTTCAAGGGTAAGAGGTCAGATGGAGAATTCTGCACAGAGCTTTGCAAACAATGCTGTCTTCTAGGCCTCCCTACACAGTGTGCCGCTGACCCTCTCTCTACTCCTGCTGTAATGCCGCCTGCAGTAACGGACTCCACTACTCAATCCACCTTCTGTCAGCTCAATTCTCTGACCAAGACCGGCCTCTGAGAAGGTGGAAGCAGTTTTCCTACCCCTTCAATATCTACCTCATGAGAAATCAAAGCAGAAAAACATTAAGATACAAAATTAGATAAAAATGCATTACCCTAGCCAACAGTGAAAAAAATATCATGTTATGTGACCTTGTGGAAAACTCCACTATACATCTGTGAGACAATCAAGAGTACAATGGGCAAGTAACATCTTAGTATTATTAGAAAAATAATTCTGACATTATGGTCTTAATTCTCAGGGGACCTTGGCCTCATTTTGAAAACTGCTGGGTGAAGTTACTTTGTTTTGACCATAAAGAATTATTTGTTCCTAAGTAACTTGAATGATACAGTGGTGGTCACTGAGAAAGTATTATTTAATGAAGGGTTGCCACTGCATCCAATTCTGTCAAAGCCAAGGCTCTCCCGTCCCCTAACAGCGTTACTCTCCAGAACCAAATGACAATTCTCTGAGAGGAGATTAATAAAACATGATGACAGAAACAGGGGGACTTGAGGGTCACTTAGATGGAGCCAAGGAACCAGTTTCTGTGGCACTCGGGCACAGCACCCTCTGATGGTTCTGCTCAGCATGTGCAGGAAAATAAGTAAAATACGGTTACGTGTCCCACATTCATCCCTAATCTAAGGTTTCCTAAAATAAACTGACTACTAAATACAAATCTCAAATATATAATCAAATATTGTACATACTATGGCTCAAAGTTTATGATCAGCATCCACTTTTTATTTGCATGATTCTAAGGCTAACTGGCTAAGGGTCAGCATCGGCATGGCACATGGTTTTTCCTTCTTTTTTTTCCCCCCCATCTTTTATTTTTATTCTTTTGTTGTGTTGGGAATCTAACCCTATGACTTATATATGCTAGGCAAGTGCTCTAGAGCTAGTTACACCTCCAGTTCTACCGTTCCTTTTTCAAGGTATAAAGCAAAAATAGTATACCACACTATTGCAAATGTCCAATAACCTATGTCTAACATCAGTTAAAACTTTCAAAGAAGAGGTATGTGCTTACCTTTAGCACCAAACAATAGTCTGTAGGTGCTTTGTATTTGTTTCGATAGTCCTGTCCATAGTAAACATTGACATGATCCAGCTGGAGAAAGCACACCAGATCCCGAGAGACCTAGCATAAAAACACCCAAAAGGTCAAGTTAACAACAGTACACAAAGAAGTAAATATCACAGCTAGTTACAATTTTTAATTGAAAATCTAAATTTTACTAAGTAGAAATTACTGCTATTTTGCAGAAGACAGTGTAGCTGTTTATAAATATTTCTTCTTTAATCCATAATATAACCTTCTCCCAAATCAGTGCGTTTTGCTTACTGTTACGGTTTGTGTCTAGGTGTCCCCCCAAAGCCTTATTTCATCACAGGTAGGGGGGATTTTTCAGAGGTGCCTGGATCTAGTGTGTGTGACTGATTCATGGTACAATACTAGGATTAAGGGTGCTGGGATTATGGGTGTGTGATTACTAACTCAGTCTACTGATTGGTTTGGCATTTGCTCTAAGGCTATAAAAGGGGCAGAAGGAAGATGCTAAGGTCCCTTGGTTGCTTGTTTTGCTGTCTTCAGCCAACCATGAACTGTTTCTCCTCTAATAGGCCCCTCTGCCACACCACTCTGCCTTGAAGCCAGCCAATTATGGACTGAAACCTCTGCAAACTGTGAGCCAAATAAACCTTTCTTCCTCTTAACTTTGGGTGTTGGGTATTTTGTCTCAGTAGTGAGAAAAGTAACTAAAACACTTACTGTCTTGCTATCCATAACAGACCCTAACTTTTTTGGAAATGTTGACATTTAATGATAGTACTTTAAGTATAGTAGGACATGTGTGTAAGAGAGTTCCCTGGAATCAACCAGAAAGTATCAAGTAGTTCAGTGCCTACAAAACATATCTCAAATGCAATGATTCTTCACTGGAGGTTTCCTCACCAGTTAAAGAGGGACAAAATTTTGGTTATAGGATTATTATAAAACTAGATGATACCATAAAGTCTTTAAAATAGTTCTGTTCTCAAATTAGTACAAAGCTATAGTTATACCAAGTGAAAGTCTACCTCTCAAGATTGAAATGGCTGTAAACCCAGAAAACTATTCTTCCCCAAACAAAAACTACTCTGGCAAGAGTCCCAAAAATAATAAATAAAACTATGATTTCAAATGTAGTAAAAGAAATGAGACGGGTCCAACTAATGATCAGAGAAGTGAAAATTTTTTGAGTTTCCTTGTCTTTAGGTAAGATTATAAACAAAGTAATTTGTTCTATATGAGCTAAAGTAATGACAGAGTCAATACAAATTAAAAACATTTAGCATAAGAGAAGCACAAAACCCTACAGAAGGGACCCACCTTTGCCTTCCCTTTAGGGACGTAGTAGATACCAGATGCTCGCAAAAGAAAGTATCGCTTTTTCCAGGACTTCTTGCCATCATCTTTCAACCAAAGCACACCTTCAATTTCTGGTACAGTTACAGAGCTTCCACAAAAGCATTCCTAAAATAACACGATGAGCTGCAAAGACTTCTGACCCTTGGATCCTTAGAGAAAAGTTGTGCCTACCCCTGTGAGATGCAATACACTAAACCAGGGTGGTTTTCTTTTAAAACCATGCTGTTCATTTCATCTGAATCTGAACTTTCTAAACAAAATATGAATTTATTTTGAAACTACTGTAGCAATCCTAAAATGTTTAATAAGCAAAAATTCCAGACCATAAATATAACACTGAACTTCTGCCTATGATCGTTTATCTAATGTTGAAGAAAAAGTAACTTGAATCAACTGTATATAACAGTACTTAAATGCATTTCTAAACAGCATAGTTTAAATAAAATACTAAATACAATTAAAAATGTCAGGGTTAACATAAGCATTAAATTTTATTTTTCTTCAAGTTAATGATGAATTAGTTAGCTGCCAAACTAAAAAGGAATAAAGTTAAAAAGAAATCAACGTATTAAGTGATTGATCAATAACAACTGGATCGATATGGTCTAAGACCAATAGGGTATTTGTTTTCAAAACACTGAATAATACGTTGAAAGGAATGTATTATAAGCAACCTCAAAATTCTGAATTCTGTTTTTGCTTAGATACAAATATAATATTAAAAATAATGTATTTGTAAAAGAAAGTTCCAAGTATTACTGCAGGGCATTTTCAACTTAATTTCTTTGTCCTTGAAGTGTTGAAAAGTTAGGAATTATAAAGATTTTTTTCTTAACGGTAACTAGTATCACTGTGAAGAGTCAAATGTATATCTTTATATTCCTAATTGCCTTGTTAGTAAGAGTTTATTCCAGTTTTCAATGTACAAACTTCTTTTAATTTGTTAAAATCAGCAAAAGCTGAAAATTCAGTCATATTAAGAAACGTTTTGGAGTTATTTATGGCTAAGGCCTGAGATATTTTGTGAACAGTAATTACATTCAGCTCTCTAAAAAAGCAGGTAAATACAAGAAACATTTTTCATCAACTGGCCCTTCTTCCCACTTGGTAACCCCTAAAAAATTACTATTTCTTTTAGTCCACTAGAATCCTAGTTGGCAAAAAAATACTTTTTCAAAGGTTCTCAGTGGCCTAACCCATTCACACAGTTGCATTCTTTCTCTCCTTCATGGCATCAGAGAATATAGGATTCTTTTTTTTTTTCTTTTTTTTTTTTTGCGGCACCGGGGATCGACCTCACAACCTCGCGCCTGCCTGACAGGCGCATAAGCCGCTGAGCCAAACTCCCGGCCCTGGTTTTTCGAGGCAGGGTCGCACTGTGTAGCTCAGGCCGGCCTTGCGCTCACGTTGTAGCCCAAGCCGGCCTCGAACTCACAACGCTCCGCCTACCTCAGCCTCCCGAGTGCTGGGATTAAAGGCGTGCGCCACCACGCCCGGCTGAATATAGGATTCTTGAGTTACAACTGTCACTGGAAATACGGAGCACACCATACTGCACTTCACTTATAAAATGTGCATAAAAAGGGGTGGGGGAGGTATACCTCTAGCAGTACTTCTTTGTTTCTGTCTGCCATTTCAGCTGTTTCCTTTTTCCCCAAAAGATAATTCTGGAAAAACAATGAAATGAAAGTTAAAGGAAAAACCTATCCTATCATTCATTCCCTTGGCATAAGTACACATATGATTTCTTCTATAGAAATAGCAACTCAAGGTCCATTTTTGCCAGTGTTGAGAGGGGAGCACTGCCTTCCAAAGCTCCCAGGACATGGGCTTCATCATTGAATTACTTAACACTTGTCTCTTCCTTGCCTACACATTTGTCATGAATTATCCCATAAACTGCCTTCTCCTGAATCCTGAGGTGATGTCACATGCAACAGCTGACAGTATGCAGAAAACAACATTCTGGCTTTAAGAAGAAATCCCAGATTCTGTAAGACTGTAACAATCTTATTTTATTGGTTTAATTAAAACCTGAATTGTAATTATTAGTATAATTATTTTTCACACTTGCCTAATAAAAGATCTATTGCTATCTCCACATATGAATTCTTCACTAAAATATCCAGAGAAGGTGAGTCATGATTAAGTCTGCAGGAAAGCTTTTCAATACCTTGAACACTGCTGTTATTTTTCTCATTACTACTTTTTATCATGGAGTTCTTGTTTTTCCCCACCTATTGATTTCTATAAAATATCTAGGTATTAGGAAGTACTAACTCAAACATGATTTTGGAAGAAAGGTAACATATTAGAATATGGAGTCATTGCTAATCAAGGTAATTGTGATTTGTAAAAAAATTCAAAAAAGAAGTAAAAATGAAGTAGATTAATGGTGGAGATAAGATTTCCTTTTCTTTGATGAGGTGAGAAACTCACCAAATAAATTACTGGGTTCAACACAGCTCTGGGTTACAAAGCAGGGAAACTCGGTAATTCCCTGGAGCTACTTCTGCTTCCACACTGGTTCATCTCCTCTGAGGCCTGACCCCTGGTCCAGCAGCCTTGCTACCTCAGCAGCAGTGATGAGTGCTCCTGTGGGGTTTGTAGCTACAATGCTCCAATCAAGTGGATGCCAGACTCCTAAGTCTACTAATTTAGCAACAAGAGAATAAAATGAGATTCATATCTAAAAACTCTGACCCAAGATACGTATCTAAAAACCCTGAATAACTTACTCAGTCTTACCTGTGGGTTTTTGAATAGTGCATATTTTTCTATGCGCTCCATAAATATAAGCTTGTTTTGGCTATCTCTTGTCCAGTTAAGAAGATTTTCAACCAAGTTTTCATGGTCTTCAAAGATTCTCTCTGTTAAAAACAAACAAACAAACAAACAAAAAACCAAGAGAAAAAAATCAACATGATTTTTAGTATTCACTGAAATTGCATTAAAGACATGAAATCTTGCAAAGTGATTCAAATCAGAATTGTATTTACTTTTTTTTTTTTTAAATTGAGGCCGGGTCTCACTATATAGTTTAGGTTAGCCTTGAACTCATGGTTATCCTCTTGCCTCAGTCTCCCAAGTGCTGGAATTACAGGTGGGCACCACCATGCCTGGCCCAGAATTGCAGACTGTTACACTGAATCTATTCTAACATACTGGGCCTTCATATGTTGGTCTACTTCATTTTACAAACAAGGAGACATGCCCTAGTGACGTGAAGTGAGTTAAAGGAGGTTATACCAATGACAGATGGAGAGTTAGGACTAGGATCTAAGTCTTCTGACCTCCAGCACATCCTTCACCAGCCTCTAGCTCTTTTCCATTCACTCTTAAATTGAACTTATGTTAAACAACACATTCTAGATACTGATTTTCTGAAATCTGTTGCTGTTGCTTCCCTTAAAGTTAAATGCTGGTACAGAGACATCAGTACCACATATCCAGTTTAACCTGGAAATAATATTGTATTCGAAGAACTCTCAAAATGCTTGAGGAAAACTGCTTGGTAATTCTGTAGGAAAAGAATTTAAAAAATGCCTCAAGATGCTTCTGTGACATGAAAACTGTACGGATTACATAGAAGTTTAAAAGCAATGACATTACTAACCCATTTGTAACTCAGAAATGGTTTCCACCAGCGACCAGTCTAAACTATAGCCACAGTGGGACTTGTCCATCAGGTTATCCAGCACTTGTCTCACTGTCTGCCTCTCATCCACCATCATTGTTTTAGAACTGTCGTCAGACATGTGGACTCTAATCACCAGCTATAACAGGTAAAAATGACATTCAATGAAAACCAAAAAACAGCACCCTGGAAAGGATTTGAATATTCTACTTAGTGTCCAAGTATAAGTTAAAATACAAATATGATTTTATTATGTGAGAAAGGCTAAAAATGGTACATCAAGTAACCTACCTAAAAAAATCTAAAGCCTTTTAAAAATATAACAGGTAAGAGTGTTATGTAAAATTTATTCTGTTTTACTCTTTTAGGAGACTTCAGAAAAAGTTCATTCTTTCTATAATGTATCTTACACACAAAAAAGGTACATGTGAAAAATGCATCCACCACTTCATAAATGAGAGGAATATTAAATAAACAAGGCAAGTCTTTGTAAGTCCAGAAAACTGAAAACTGAAAAACCCCAACCAAGCAAATGCCCATGCATCACCTTTTTCACTTGTGCCTCTTTAATTTTCTCCAGGGCAACTCTGATCTTCTCAGCTTTCAATTTTGCTGCCTGTTCTTCCTGTGGGCACAAAGCACTTCAGATAAACTACTGCTAAAATACCGAGAATATGTGAGAAGTCTTTTCTATTCTTTAAGTACGTTTCCAGCATTGAATTTCATTATGAATATACTGATCATACAGAGCACATTTTAAAAATAGCCTTGTTTACAAAATACATGCAAACATACTGTTAAACAAAGTTTTCTTTAAAATGTCTTACAGTATGATTAGACTCCATATTTCAGAGGGGGAAAAAATCTGGTGTAGCAAATTAGTAAATCTGATTTTCTCAACACAAAGCAGACAATATCTACACAGCCATCCCTGCCAATTTATTTTTATACAGCCTCAACTCTGCACTTACACTCCCCCCAAAGTATAGAGTAAATTTTGCATATTCATGTTTTGATTTATTACATAGAAAATGTGTAAAAATATCTACAGTAAAAAAACAATTATCTACCTATTATCTCTATCCACACCCTTATTAAAAACCCTTTAGAAAAAAAATGTAGCTAGTTTCATTAATATACTAATATAAAGGAAGTTCCTTATATTCAAGGTTTTACTTTGCTTTGGAAATGTATAAATATAATCATATCAGTAAGTTAAAATTTATATCCACTGCTTCATTAATAAATTTTTTAAAATGCTAAATATAACTTTCCAAGTAACTTAAACTTTAGTAACTTCTATTTAAAAAAGCTAGTTTATACACAATAAAAAAACTATTATAAAGAACTAAAATCATTTGGCTATTTCTGAGATAGCATATACTAGTCTAACACCAGTACACTACTTACTTGTAATTTGCAGCAACCAGCCATAATACACTGTAGCATTACTCTTCAATTGAAGAAAAAACAAAAAACTTACTCAAATAGACTTTTGTTAATAAAGGATTATTTTCTATTCCCAAGATTTTAATTGCTCTGGAAAATATTTAAGAAAACTACAAATTCTCTTTTTATATATTTCTATAATATGTATTTTTTAAAAGAAAAAAATCAGTCAAACTTTATCTTCTCTGTATTGTAATCAAAAACCACAATCTGTGTGCCATTCTTCATTAAAAATCTAAAGCTTCCAGGGCAAAAAATTAATAGATTTACCTCCTGTTCACCTAAATTTATCAGTTCTTATTTACGAATTGGTTCTCTTTCCATTTCATATTCTCAGCTGTCTCCCCTCATTTCAAGCTTAGTATTTACTACTCCGTGGAACAGAGAAACAGTGGTAAGGCAGGCAGAAAGCCTGCTTGTCAGAAATCTGATCGCGTTCAATGAAAGGAACCAGTGAATTAACATAATAACCAAGGTCTGGAAATTCTATCTGCAAACTGAATTAGGCAGTCAACAAAGAAATTTATTTTAACAATGGACGGGGTAAGATAAGACTTGGTTCTCTACTATTACAGATATATTCTCCTGACCTAAAGATCAAATTATCTTATTCCCTACCCTTTACACAAATAAACAAATACTTATAAAATAATTGACTACATTTTAACAATTTTTTTCTTTTAAAAGCAGGCTATTAAAGAAAAACTATTGCCATTAAAACTCTCAGTCTCTTGAATTGAGTCAGAGAAATATGATTATTAGGTAAATTACCAAACCCTGCATGTGTTTTGAAGAGTACAGCACAGGTTTGGAACACGTAAAACGCCTGGAAAGATTTTCCAATGTCTCATCCTTATATTGGTACAAATGGCTAACGCAGCAAAAGAAAATTTATCCAGGCATACTTGCAAAATTCTCTTCATTCTGATGAGGAAAAACCCACGTGGAATTAATGTTTTGTGTTTTTGGAATACAAATATGAACTTCTAAATAATCAAAATTCTTTACGATATTATAATTAATCTGCAGACATGAAAATAAAGTTTAGAAGTTGTTCTTAAAGCTGAAAACACTGAACAAAAACAAGGAATATTCAAGAAAATACTGCAAGTCAAAAATTGAGAATGAAAAATGGTACTGCCACTTGGGAAAACACAATCTAAACATACTTTTACCATATGATCCAGTAATCACATTTATGTCTAGAAAAAAACCCACACATGGGTGTTTATAGATGCTGTATTCATCGTTAATTGCCAAAACTTGGAAACAACAAAGATGTCCTACAGTAACTGAACAGATAAACTATGTGCATCCTGACAATAGAATCTTAGCGCTAAAAGGAAATGCGCTATTCAAGCCACCAAAGGCACACAGTAATCTTAAACAGTAAGTATTAACAAGTGAAAGAAGTCAATTTGGAAAAGCTACAAACTGTGTAATTCTAACTATACTATGCTTTGGAAAAGTCAAAATTATGGAGATAGTAAAAGCATCAGTGGCTGCCGGGGGTTGACCAGGCAGGAACAGGCAGAGCACAGAGGCCTTTTAGGGCACTCAAAGGGCTGTGTCTGATGTTCACAGTGGGGACACACATCAGAATCGGAAACTGCCCTAAAGATACAGTCTGTCTAAAACATGGGTATGTGTTTAAATATTACATTCTGATATTTGTTATAAATATGAAAATATTTTCATGCTATTTTATTGTAGTATTTGAAGCAAAGTTTTTCAATGATAGCACTAGCTTACCTCAATCAGTTTCTGCTTCATATTGAAGTAGAATTAAACAAGAGATTGTGTACAATTAACAAATCAATTAGGCTTTCTACCCATCGATCTGAAATCATTTTTATGTAAAGCACATTAGATGGAGTTATTTTAACAAATTCAAATTTGGTGACTCCTCCATTTGTTCAAATGCTACTCTTCAACAGCTACATAAATTGGTCTGTGTAAAGACCAGCAAATTCAAATTTAAAAGCTAGTTATTTATCTCAATATTATTACTGGAGTAAAACTGAAAACGAAATACCTCAAACTGCAAATTTCATAGTATTTTATGCTTGCTATGGATGATAAGCTCCTTCTCTGTGAGTTCTATTTGTTACCTACTATAGTTCAGCCCAAACCATTATTTTAATCATAACTTGTGAAAAACAGAAATTGTCTTAAGATCTCAATGTTATGCAATACAGGAAAGAACAATAAATCTTTGCTAATTTGTTTAGATGATATATTTAGAAGATCTCCAAGTTTATAAGGCAATGCATAAACTACGTTCAATGACAAATACCAAGGAAAAAGTTTTCATCTCAGGTTATCCTTATAAACTCAAGTCTTAAGTATTAGTACATGCTTGTAATACATATAATGAGCAAGTTCCTTGTGTGGCACTCAACTTTTGACTACTCTTTTCTTTATATTGACTCACAAGTATCCTAAATTATGTGAAAGATACCTCACACATACAAAAACAACTTTCTCTCCTATCCTTCTGTTTAAAGAGCCAGAGACAACCCATTTTCTACTGCTGAGGGCTATCAGGAACCATCAAATGCCAAGCCTCCTCAAATTTACATAAAGGACAAGCACTTGGTGAAGATCTTACGATTAAATGAAAACCAATGCTGTGGTCAAAAAGTGTTACAAAGTTCTCTGTGCGCTAAGAATTAGAATACCCGTACTTAGGACAGTCACAGTTGCACAAAGAGAGTAACTGAATTCCTTTGACTGGGACATTAAAGGCCTTACAGGTTAAAAACAAACCCAGATGAAATTAAGGAGCCAGACAGATTCTTCAGAATCTAGTTTGACAGATTACAACAATTAAAAAGTTATGAAAATTAATGATTCAAAGAGAACTGAAGGTGATTCTATAAGACTGCTTAGAATCAATATAACAACAGTAAGTTTATTTCCTCTCAAGAAATGATGAAATCAACAGTCTCTGAGAAGAAAACTAACATTAACTGAACACCTACAACTTGCCACACTGAGGCCTGTTATAGGTGCATCTCATTTATATCTCAAAAAAAAAGACCAATATAATTAGTATATTTATTCATTGTAGCAATTACTAATGAAAGGTTCAGGAAGACTCTTACCTTTCCAAGATCATACAGGTACTGTAGTTACCAACTGACTACTTATTCCTTCCACTATAATGGTACAGTTCCTAGTGTCCTTTAAGGGTTATAGCTTAAACTTTTCAAATATTAATAAATAAAAAGTTGCTTGTCAAAAAGACATTCAGTAATATTAATAAAGAAGCAAAGAAAATGGTGGCTAACATTTGAGCATTCTTGAACTTAGACAACTCAGAAGAGGGGTCAGAAACTGGTGCACCAGGCTATTTGGTAGGGGGAGCCAGACTGCCACACAGGCGGGGCTGAGGTGTAGCTCAATGGGATAGCACACGCTCACCATGTGCCAGGACCTGGTTTGATCTCTAGCACGCACATGAGTGCACACACCCACACTCACACAGAGTACATCCTTAATTCAGATTCAAACTAGTCAGGGGATCTGGTAGACAGGGCAGTGACATTAGTATTAAGACTAAGGCTCATCTGAGAGGCCAGTGGCTTGGGCTGCCCAGGAATTTCTGCTGCCTCTTGTAGGACTCCATCCCAAGACCACCCTAAATGCTCAGGTTCTATGTGACTGAGAGACATTCTTGCTAAAATCTCTTGCTGCATAAAAGCAGGGTGGTCTGCAGAAGGAAGCTAGAGCCAGATGTTGGCCAAATACACCGATACTACCAGCTTGGTAATGAGTGAAGATGTGAGCAGGAACAGCTCTAATACTGCAGTCAGTATTGCTGTCTCTGGGCAGAGGGAAATGAGAAGTTACCGAGTCCATTTACCCAAAACTTGCTAAAAGCAACTCTCCCTATGGGAGGAACTGCTTCGTTCAGTGCCATGTTGTAGAGCTGGCACAAGGAGGATAGTAAGTATCTGCTGGGTGAATCAAGTAATTCTTTCAAATAGTTTCCTGGTGCATTTGGTGGAAAATGTGAAAGTCTTAGTATGGCCTGAATGACCTGGTGCTCCTGCCTGCCTCTCCAAACCCAAATCAATACACTTGTACTTAAGTAAGGTGGCTCTAGTAACACGGTCCTTCTTCAGCTTCTTACCTACGCCAAGCTTTTTCCTTGGCCTACCTGGAACATTCCTGACTCCCAGATAAGCTTCTTTTCATCCTTCAGGTTATAGCTTAAATGTCACCCACTTAGATCTCACCATCTAACTGAAATGGAGCCCTAATCCTTTTCTCAGTTCTCCACTTCTTTACCTTGTTTTTGTCATAGCATTCAATAGTTTAGATATTTTTAACATGCTTGTTTATCATTAAATCCATAGGTTGTGTGTTCCTAAGGGGAACATGTCCATTTTATACCAGCACTCAGCACAGTACAGGGCTCAGTAAATATTAAGTAAGTAACAGAATGATAAAACATTTGAGAACAATGTACAAAAACAGACTAGAAGAAGGATAGGTAAAGATAAAGATACAGTTGCAGCAGTTCTGATAAGATATGAGCCTGTTATACAAGGGTGATAGCGATAAACTCCTAGAGGTTAGGCCACGCTCCATTGCATCTTGAGAGTCAGACGAGAGATGCCAAGGATGAACAGCGGGCTCACCCTGGGGTCTCTGGGAGAGTGGCAGTATTCTAGGAAAAGTAAGTTGGGTATGAATTGTGGGGCCCCGGGGAGAAGATAGGCAAGGCAGCTAAACCCCTGTGGGATGCAGGTGGTAGTAAGATGCTGGTGCTCTCCCAGCAACCCTCATAGCTCTCTGCAAGTGTGATGCTCTCAAGAGGAAGAGCTGAATCACAACAGAGACCTACCTGAAACCCTGAGTGTGGATTCCAAGATCAGACAGCAAACAGGAAAGAGAGCACCGAGGAAGAAAAACTGCTCTGGTTGTAAAGTGTGGCCGCAATCTACTTCAGGGTCTGCCCTTGCCTGGTCTGTATGCTTCTGCCTCCACTCATTACTACAATGAGACACCTGGGCAAGAGAAGGCGCCCTTTGTGCACCCTGTCAAAGGGTCTTCTCTTTGAGCTACTTCTTGCACAGCTTTCTCTTAGCCTATCGTCTTTCATAAGTTTAAAAGATTAGCAAGAAATGAACAACCAAGACAACAAAAAATCCCCACATACAACTTAAGAGACATTATTCAAAATTACTATGGACATTCTTCAGAAACTATAAGCAAGTCTGATATTCTTGAATTAACATTATAATATTTAAGTGAGATAATGAAATAAGGCCATGATTTGAAAATAGGTAGTAGCTTCTTGACTCTTAATTTTTTTCCTGGCTAAAGATAATTACTACGGGATTTTAAGAAGGTACAAATACTAGCACAATGAAAATCTAGCTGGTCTGATTCAAACCATTCTGAGGATAGAGAACTGGGAGTTGCAGCCTTCTTTTCCAATCTAAGTCAATATACACCAAGATAAAGTCAATGTTTTGATAAGGCAAACACAAATTATAAAACTTGTTACAGAAACTCACAGTATGGATAACCATTAGAGTAAAAGTTTATTTTGGCAATATTTTTTACACTTTAAAATATAATATGAAATTAAACTTGAAAAAGTTCAACATACTTGAGAAGACTATTAGGCATTTACAGAAGTTTAAAAACTGGTGAAAATTCCTGAAAATATTTGCTACTCTTCAGTATTATCTGATAGTTATTAAGATCAGGTAGGCAATTATCTTCAGTAAGATAAAAAAAAAAACTTCTATTAAGGACAAAGGTGCTAACATGATAAAGCAGTAACACGAGAGCGCAATCAAAACCAGCAATTATATTCTACCTACAAGGCAGTGAACAGTTACATGCATGAAGAAAGCGGTAGTGTCACCTTGGTCAGCAAATGAGAAGGTTTTCCTGCAATGTTTCGCAGAAGGAGGGATGTTTCCCTGTCCAGATAGGAGTGCTTGTACAGGAAAAGAGAGAAAAACAAAAAAAGGAAATAAAAGAAGTCAGTGGAGGCTTTATATGTTTAAAATATAAAGTAGACAAAGAATGATTCTCTATAATTAATCTCTTATCTTTCAAATAAACTGAGTAAAATATGTCCATAAAGAAAACTTTTAAAAAAGAGAGAAAGAAAAAGAGAAAGTAAAGGAAGGGGAGGGTAAAGACCTCATCCGTCATGTATGCCTGTTGGTGTGGTATTCCCAAGTGAATCTTCCCAATTTCTGGCTCTTTGGGAAAATGGAAAACACATACACAAGGATCACAGAGCCAGCTTGGCTCCTAGGCCAGTACCCATGAGTGATGTGCAAAGAGTGTAAATAAATACACTCTCTGAGACCAGTGGCCTCCATATTCCTTCCTGCTGTGAAAGCCTATTCAAGGTCCACACAGCTTTAAACAGTTAAACTGATAGGAACACAATATGACCACATCATTTGAAAAATTTCTGCAACTGTTTCTGATCAATTCAGTGATAGTCATCCCAAGAGGAAAAATGCCTATAAATATTTTGGCTAATAGAGACACTTGTTTTCAGTAAAATTTTATGGTCCTCATTATAGAACCATGTTGTACAGTAAAGAACTTGAATAAAAAAAATGAAAGATATGAACAAAATATTAAGACGTTTCTCTATTTATTTATTTATTTATTTGTTTAATTTTTGTGGCATCAGGGATTGAACTCACAAGCTTGCGCCTGTCACTGAGCCAAACTCCCAGCCCTGGTTTTTTGAGGCAGTCACACTGTGTAGCTCAAGCCAGCCTTGCACTCGTGTTGTAGCCCAAGCTGGCCTCGAACTCACAACGCTCCTCCTACCTCAGCCTCCTGAGTGCTGGGATTAAAGGTGTGTGCCACCACGCCCGGCTTCCCTCTTGTTTTAAATTAATTGAAATATATTTCCAAGCTGGGCGTGGTAGTGGACGCCTCTAATCCCAGCACTCGGGAGGCTGAGGTAGGAGGAGCGTTGTGAGTTTGAGGTTGGCTTGGGCTACAATGTGAGCGCATGGCCAGCCTGAGCTACACAGTGCAACCCTGCCTCAAAAAACCAGGGCTGGGAGTTTGGTTCAGTGACTTAAGCGCCTGTCTGACAGGCGCGAGGTTGAGTTCAATCCCTGGTGCCGCAAAAAAAAGAAAAAAGAAAAAAGAAATATATTTCCATAAAATGATTTGTGAACACTGTTTCTATCATTTCCTGGCTTAATAATTTTTTAATAACATGCTCTAAGTTTAAGCAACTATATTTATCCTTTCTGATATATATATATATACAATTTAGACTTGCTTATCCCTAAATAACTGAATTAGTATTCGTTTTTTAATGCTATGTATTTACTAGTCCCCATTGGCAATAATACAGCACAGCAGAGTTACACAAAAAAGTTCTATAATGCTACAGGATGCAGTAAGTCTAAGTTGTTCTGACAAACTAATTATTTGGAAAGAAACTTACGCAAACAAATACAGTGCTAAAGTCACACCCATTCAAGAAGAAAATGATCCTAGGTGATAAACATGTTACTTTAAGATCTGAAACACTACTACAGAAGATAGCTCCAATGTAATCTGCTCAGAATTACCCTATGTTGAGCTTGCTACTTTTTTTTTTTCTGTTTTGTTTTGTCTTTTTGAGTCAGGGTCTCGCTATGCAGTTCAGGCTGGCTTTGAGCTCACTTTGTAGCCCAGGCTGGTCTCGAACTTGCAATGATCCTCTTGCCTCAGCCTTCCAAGTGCTAGGATTACAGGAGTGTGCCAGCACGCCCAGCTAAAATTGTTTTCTTTACCTACCTTTCCCTATGGCACGAGTCAGAGTCAGTCACACACAGCCACACATAGCCCCCAGAACTCCTTGCTCTTCAGAAAGCAGGGGCAGGGGTGTGTGTGTGTGTGCACGCACACGCATGGCTGGGGGGTGGAGAGGGAATGCTGGTTACCGGAGAGGGATCAAGAGGCATGAGAAGAGTGGGGTATAGTTGAAGGTTTAAAAACAGGAAAAGACTGGTTTTGGTACTTCAGTCCCAGCCTTGGGATGAAGACATGTTGTTAACCGAAAATGGACATAGTGTCATATAAGCAGAGCCTTCTTTTATTTTCTTCTGTACACCACTATAAGCACAAAGTCAGAGGCTTATCTGTAATTCATTTTATCAGCTTTTGTCTCTTCCATTTTTTCCCCCCTCTCCATTTATTTAACTATTTTTCAGGTTCTAACTTGCAGCCTGGAAATGCTAGGCATTGCAGATGAAAAGGTAAGAGAGAATTTAGAAACTAATAGGTAGATACAGACTCACTGGCAACTATAGGGTTGAGTGTTAGGTGGAAGGGGACATGCAGGAGATGAGTTCCTATGACAAAACTGGGGGCTCAGTAAAGTGTGTCTGAAAAAGCTTATAGTCCTGAAGGATGAGTAAGAAGTTCCAAAGATGCAGCTGGGCTTGCTGAGGGGGACAGAATAAACAGAGACTGAGACCAGCAGTGGTATTGCCGTCTTCAGGTGGGCACTTCATAAAATGGTGAGGACATTCTGGGCTGTGACAATGAAGTGCAGAGAATTATCAGCATTTACTAGGAGGGAAGCAGAAGTGCCCGATGCCTTCCAAGCACAGAAGAATGTCACGTAACAATAAAAGTTCCACAACCTGTCCCACATGATTTTTTATTTTTATTTATTTTTGTGGCACTGGGGATTGAACTCACAACCTTGCACCTGCCAGGCAGGCGCCTAAGCCACTGAGCCAAACTCCTGGCCCTAGCTTTTTGAGGCAGGGTAGCACTAAGTAAGTAGCTCAGGATGGCCTTACGCTCACGTTGTAGCCCAAGCCCGTCTCGAATTCACAACACTCGGCCTACCTCAGCCTCCTGAGTGCTGGGATTAAAGGTGTGCGCCACCACGCCCGGCTTTGTACATTTTTAAAAACATGTTCTTACATGGAAAATCACAGAGATGGGAACTCTTGTTTGTAATAATCCAAGTTTAGAACCTAACTAACTTCATTTTATATATAAATACAAAATGATTTTATAAAGTTTAAACTTTTAATGGGTTTTTAAGGAATGCATTTGCTCTGAGAAATAAATTTAGGGAACTCTGCTTTCTTTTGTTCAAATATAAAGAGCTGATCATAATGCTGGAAAAATAATTTTCCTGATGGAAACCTAGTTTGAAATAAAAAAATACTCCTCTGACTTGCAAGAATTTTGTCCTTCCCTACTTCCTTCCTTTGTCTATAAACTGTCTCAGCACATTATTTCTACTTCAGTTATTTCCTTTTCTCTTACCACATACAAGTGTGTCAGGTCTGCTATCAAAACACACTTTAATTCTGGGGGGGCACTCACTGCTTTTCCTTTTTTTCAGTACTGAGGATTAAGCCCAGGGCCTTTACAATGAGCTACATCTCCAGTCCTTTTTCCCCTTTTTAATATTTTTAAAATTCTGAGACAAGATCTCACTAAATTGTTAAATTGGTCAGGGTGGGCTTGGATCCTACTGCCTCAGCTTCCCAGAGTGCTGAGATTATAGAAATGTGCCACCATGCCTGGCTTTCTTATTTGAAACAGACAGACAAACCAACACACACTTCTGATATTCTTACTTCACTTAAACTCAAAATTCTTTTTTATTGTAATACTGGGGACTGAACCTAGGGCCTTCACACTCAGCTACATCCTAGGCCCTATTTATCTAAGATAGGGTCTCTCTAAGTGACCCAGGTGGGACTTGACTTTGTAATCCTCCTGCCACAGCCTCCCAAAAGTGCTGGGAATACAGGTGTGAACCAGTGGGCCCAGACAAAGTTCTTGATTATAAAAAGTTCTTGACTACTTTTTAAAAATGTTTTTTAATAGTAGTGGCCAAGCATTAACATACTGAGAAGTGTATCTTTATTTTAAATTTTAAAAAATAATTTCTCCTTCATATTAAATATTAGAGCATTGCATTCACTAACAAAAATATGTATGTAGCCAGACTGTATTAACTGTGAATTTGGGATGGTAAAGATGGTACTGTAAGTTACGTTTTTAAAAGGGAGCATTGGCTCTCTAAGGAGCAAGGACTGCTGCACAGATGGAAGCAACGAGAAGGCACACATCTCCCTGCAAGTGTGGCTGACACTTAAGAACAGTGGAGGAGCCGCTGAAGCCAGGCTGAGGCATTTTCAGGCAGCAGGATGTGAGAGGGTTATGATAAAGGGTAGGAGGTCAGGGAGGGCAGCTTTAGGGGCTTTTCCTTGACGCTTCACAGACACCTCTGAGGCAGCACACTGTCCAGTGGAAACACAATGCAAGCATGCTGCGAATGTAATTTAAAATTTTAGAGTAGCCACACTAATTTTAAAACGTGTAAAGAGAAAACATTGAAGTATTCATCTTTTATGTAACCAAGAATATCTAAATTCAAATGGTAAATACAAAAATTAACAAAGTATCTTATATTCTTTTGGTCTTCAAAACCCAGCTTGTGCTCTGGGTGGCCCATCTCAATCTGGCTCACCCACATTTTAGTTATGTAATGGTCATGTGTGGCTGGTGGCTGTTGGAAGGGCTATGCAGTTCTGCAGATTCAGATTTATCAACCACTGACTACAGAATACATTTTTGAAACAACTAGGTTTTCAGCTAAGCATCAGTACAGAAGAATCATTCCATTTGGTAACCCCCTCCTAAAGAGCAGCAAAATTTGTTACTGTCTTAAGAAACTGATAAACGCCTTTAGCTTCAGGATAACAAAACATGATTTTAGGTTTCAATACAAAATTCTCCATATCAGATACACTACTACCTATAATTTACCCTGAGTGTTGGTACTGTATCATAAAGTTGCTTATTTGGCCTTTACCCTTAACCCTGGTTTAATTTTATTTGAAAAACAGAGGCCAGGGTTTTAGTTCAGCGACAAAGTGCTTGCCTGGCAAAAAAACCCCAAAAAACAAACAAACAAACAAACAAACAAACAAAAAAGTTGTCATGCAGTGGAAAACCAGGTTATATGACAAGAGTCCATCCCTTGGCTCCAGTGAATGCATTCTTCCTCACTGATACTCTAGCAGTCCTACAACAAGGTTATAAAACTTACAGGTGTCAGCTCAGCCTGTTCTTCTGTGACGTCAATATGAAGCTGGGCCTGCTTGCTGGGACATCTCTGAGAAATAGCATGCTGTGAAAATGGAGGAAGGGAGAAAATGACAGGTAAAGGAAGTGAAAAGGGCAGCTCTCCATATCATGCAGGAAGAGAAAAAAGATCACAGAAATGAACAAAACAGTAATGAAAAGTTGCATGCAATAACATTTCATTCTTTTATGTAAAAATTAGGGACAGATTAGATGATTTTAATTCTTTTAATAACCTCATCCTACTTCTGGACAGTACAGCCGTATGGAAGTACTACACAGAAACACTGTGTCCAATGTAAACCCACCTTAGCTTTGACCACTGCTTGCCAATACTTAGTCTTCTCCCCTCACTCAGTCAAATCATCCCTTCAACGCCTATTCTCAGTCTCCGTGCTCTGAGCTGCTAGCTTTTCCTTTCTCCCTCTCTCATATGATCATACTTTCCTTAATTACTTAAAAAAAAAATCACATCCGTTATGAAGCTCTTCCTCACTGAAGTATATCTTACGACTAAATCCAGATTCTTTTTCACCTCTCCCTCTAATGCTATGTGAATAAACAGCCTTTTTCACTCTTCAGTGCTAAGTATATACCAGATCCCACTTATCCCTCCTCTAATATCTTTAGTCTTTGATACTCAACTAGACCAGCTAACTGCAAGTAGAAAAGAAAAAAGTTCTGGGTACCTTTTTTTAGTCCATTATTTTCTCCTTGGTACTACCAAATTTCCTAAATTCATGCTATATAGTTGCTCTATTTCCTTGCCACTCACTAATTCCTTAATTCTTTGCATTCTTTATCTCTCAAAACTCATCATTTGTGTTGTAATGCATTCTGCAATTCACCATTTCACTAAAAAGTTTTTTGTCTTTCCAGTCAGAGTGTTTGCGCACCATGCTGCCATTACTTGTTGGTTTATTTATTTATTTTTGGTACCGGGGATCGAATTTGTGACCTGGTACTTGCCAGGCAGGCGCTTATGTGGCTGAGCTAAATTCCTGGCCCTTACTTGTTAGTTTATTCTATATGGTTTCATTTCATACCCCTAGAGTTAACTTCATAAGGAACTGTGAGCTATAATCAGCTTTATCCCTCCAGCCCAGGCCAGTAGGCACTCATATATAAGAATATATGAACAATATTCATGCCATGCACTAGATCAGATCAAGACTGCTTCTGCTTTTCCATCTCTATTTTTTGTCATTAAATATGCTTTATAGCATTGCTTCAATTACTAGGTCAACAAGAGGCCTATTAATTCTGTGTTGCCAATATCTTTGTTTTTAGGAAGTAGAAATGTAGGTATGAAGGGACAAAAAGGCACGACAAATACAACCAACTTGCAAATGGCTCAGAGGAAAAAAATGTGTATGTACTTTCAAAGAATGATAAATGATAAAGAATGGGCAGAATGTTAACAATTAGTGAATCTGGTCAGTGAATGTTCCCAGTTCTTTGCATTTAATATGATTTCAAAATAAAAAGTTTAAAAAATAGTTTTCTCTAGACTCAGTCTTGCATAAGTTCCCATTATACATTTCCAAAGGCTTACTGGTTAAATTTCTAAAAAAATCTAAATCTAAAGTATTCAAAAGATGACTGTGTACCATATTGAACAGTATGACAGAACAATATACTATTATTAAGGCTCAGTACATCCTTGTAAGAAATGAATACATGAAGTGACAAATAGCATACAGATAAAAATTTAGTCAATTTATGCTGTCAAATAGCATACAAACAGACAAAAATGAGTGGGGTAACAAAATACAGTTTAATATTAATTAGGTTCCATTTCCACAAAGTACTTGAATAGTTTATTATCAGAACACTACCCCAAATCCAACCTTACCTACTTTTTATCATTACTTACATAAATCTAAAAGCTGTGCTCAAAACATGTAGGAAAATGAATTAAGGGCCAGTGTTCTTAACTTTCTCATTTTCTGAAACTTTCATTTGCATTATAAAGTTATCCTCTATTGTTCTTTCAAAAACTTTACCATTTGCAAGCCAGTCCTTGGGATAAGAGTGAAAGCACATGTATTGAAATGCATTCATCTAAACCCAGGAGCCAAATCTTTATCAACTGCCTTGTACCAAAGTAGTGGTTAAAATAAAACACTTCCACATGATAGCAAACACTTTAGTTGCTTCTTTAGAAAAAGAAGTAGAGGTTTATGCACCCATCCTTTCACTAAAACAGATATACATTTATCTTTTAGTGAGACATGTATGTATTTTTCACAAATATTACACTGAAAATAACCACAGTATGATAATGAAGAATGCAGATCCTGGGGCTACAAGTGCCTGTGTTCAAGCCCAGTATGGCCATTCACTAGCAGTGTGCTTGTGGACTTCTTATTTAACCTATTTCCTTAAGTATAAAATGAAGATTAAACAGTGGCATTTATCACCAAAGGTTTCTATAAAAAATTATAATTTTATCACATATTTCTAAGAATAGAAAACTGTCAGTCATTTGTATTTTACTAAAGGTTTAACTGATTTCATTTGGCGGTGTTAAACTTTTTAAAAAATATTCAAAAATATACTAAAACGCCACCAGATGGGGATGTTACTGCATAAACCTCTCGCTTTCCCCTCCTGCCATGTAGTCTGGTCTATAGCTCTGGCTTTGTGAGCACCAGCCAGTCTACTGGTGTCTTGATTCCCCTTCCTTTGAGCTCAGCTAGGCTGTTTGGGTTCAGATCCTGGTGCAGGTATAGTCACTCTCTGCCTCTGCTCCTCCTATTGTAAAATGGGGGTAATGGTACTGATTCCACAGGGTGCTGTGCAGAGTCAGTAGAACAAGCACTCAATACAGCAGGTTCTATTTTCTAACCCCCCTTTCTTTCTTTATTCTCCTTTCACTGGCCATTATATAGTCAGTAATGTTCAAATACTCTTAAAACCATATCATTTATATTTTATAGCCCCTATTAACTTTAAAAACAGATGAATATATATATATATATTTTATTGGTACAGGGGATCAAACTCACAACCTTGCACCTGCCAAGCAGGTGCTCAAGCCACTGAGCCAAACTCCTAGCCCGATTTTTTTCGAGGCAGGGTCACACTATGTAGTTCAGGCTGGCCTTGCTCACGTTGTAGCCCAAGCTGGCCTGGAACTCGCAACGCTCCTCCTACCTCAGCCTCCTGAGTGCTGGGATTAAAGGTGTACACCACTACACTTGGCTAGATGAATATATTTCTACCCTTGTTTAAAAAAAGTCCCCTACTAGTCCTCCACAAACCCAAAACAAAACAAAAACAAAATGAATCAAAAAATCAAATAAGGACATGTTTACTTCTGCAGAGAAAAAAAAAGTCACATAGATTACCAAGAAATATACCAAGAAACAGGGCATGTACGCCAGTGTTGTCTAGAGGACAGTGTTTGAAAAACACTGATGTGAGCTAGACTTTTCTTAGGACTTTCACCAAACTTTCATCATCTCTTTTCATCTGAGAGCTATTCCTTTTGTTATTAAACCTCAGCAGGTCAATGAAGCCGGATTTGACGCCACATTGGTATAAATGAATAAATTTCAGTGCAATGAAGCCAGGAGACTTTTACGAGAAAGGTAGCTACAGTAAATAAGAA
Source organism: Dasyprocta punctata (assembly GCA_004363535.1). Classification (NCBI taxonomy): domain Eukaryota; kingdom Metazoa; phylum Chordata; class Mammalia; order Rodentia; family Dasyproctidae; genus Dasyprocta; species Dasyprocta punctata. The sequence goes on along the minus strand of RJWM01002360.1, from coordinate 99,897 downwards.
ACGAACATCTAATCTGGAGCCTTGATGCCAGTGCGACCACATTCCAAGTGCTACAAAATACAATTGCTTTTTTCTTTCCAACATTTCTAAATTTGTTCACAAATTAGCTTTTGAAATAGTCCTAGAAGGTGAAGGAAACGGGGTTTCACTGAAGTTATGATACACTGTGTTGCACATTAGAAATTTAAAAAAACCATTTATGAGTTATAAATTTTAAGTTTTTAACAACTCAATCAGGCAATTTTTCCATTATAAATCAAGTTTTTTTTATTTCACTAAGTTTATTCAGCAAAACCTTTGAAATCTGCTATAAACTACACTAATAGCTTTAAAAAGTTTTTCCTTCCTTCCTTCCTTCTTTCTTTCTTTCTTTCTTTCTTTATTTTTGAGACAGGCTCTTACTGTGCAGTTTGAGCTGGCCACAAACTTGCAGTAATTCTCCTGCCTCAGTGTCTCAAGTGCTGGAACTATAGATGTGCACTACCATACCTGGCTAGCATTTTCTTTTTCTTTTTCTTTTTGGTCTTTTTGAGACAGGGTCTTGCTATGCAATGCAGGCTGGCCTTGAGCTCACTTTGTAGCCCATGGTGGTCTTGAACTTGCAACAATCCTCTTGCCTTAGCCTCTCTAGTCATTTCAAAAATACATTTACTGATGGAAAATTCTGAATTTACAGGAATAATTAAGTTAAATGTCACCAGAAAATAAAGGTATTTTATTTTTTTAGTACTGGGGATCGAACTCATGACCTCGCTCTTGCCAGGCAGGAGTGGCTGAGCTAAATCCATGGCCTAAAGGTACATTTTAGCATTAACCTTTAATCTGTAAATCTTATTTTACAGAAAATTCATAACACGCAACTATCACTTTATAAACTGTTTTTATTGAAATATTTTATTAATTAACATGAATAAACTACGAAGATGAGTAAATGAAATGCAAAATATATTTCACATGGGTTGAGAAACAGACTTTGCTAGTATTTTAACTACACTGAATTCTAATTTTTAAAACCTATCAAATGATCATTGTTGTTGATGAACTTCAAAAGAACACTAAAATTATTCTATAATTGGTTTTTCTTTTTCTTTTTTGGTACCAGGGAACAAACTCATGACCTCGTGCTTGCCAGGTAAGTGCTTATGCCACTGAGCTAAATCCCCGGCCTCTATAATTGATTTTTATGTGCATCCATGGTGAATCTTCATACTGAAATATTTTTTAACATTCAAGAAATAGTCTTTTTTTTTTTTTTTTTTTTTTTTTGAGACAGGATCTTGCTCACTATGTAGTGCAGACTGACCCTGAATTCACTTATGCAGTCCAGGCTGGTCTCAAACTCACAGTGATACTCCTGCCTCAGTCTCCCAATTACTGGGATTACAGGCGTGTGCCACCACCACATATATTAAAAGTGTAAAAAACACTATAGTATTAAATAATGGTACCTGTCCACTGGGACCAGGCCTGGCAAAATAATCCTTTTTATAACAAACATACTTTAAGATTTTGGTGAAAATCAGTAAGCATTTGTGTGGCTTCAGAATTCAAATATACATACACACACAAAAAAAAGAATTCAAATACAGACTTATCAGTTATTTGACCTACTTAATCTCTTTAGTCCTGGCTTAGATGGACTAATTCACCTATCAAAGAAATAACATGATGAATGGAGTGAGGCTTAAATGAAATAGCACATGTGAAACGCGTGGAAGCACAGCATTTCAACAAAATCTAGGAAAGAAAAAGGCAGGAAAAAATACACATTCTTCCTAATATGAAAATGTATTGTGCCAATCTCTGGGGACTTTCAGTAAGAAAGCAGGAAGAGGAGCCACACTGTTGTTTACTGCATAGTTTTAGTTGCCACATTGGCACCTACAGAGTAGAGACCAGAGGTGCTGCTAAACGTCCTAAAAAGCACAGGCCAGTTGTTCACTATGGAAAGCCATCGAGCCCAAATGTCAATAAGGTGAGGGCAGAGAAACCCTGACTTAGAAGGACCAGACAGAGTTCAAATGCGGAATGCGATCTGTCTCGTAAGTCCAAGCCCTTTTGCCCCAAGTGTGTTGCTTAGACCCTGGCAACCAGATATAAGCTCTCCATGCAGGGGACTGGAAGAATCTTCCTTGCAGAAAGTCACCAGCCTAAGAGAAAAGACTTAGGAAATAATCCCAATGTAAAAATTTAGAAAGAAGCAAGCTGATATCCCAGAAAGAAAACGAAGTAGGACTACAGAGTTTACAACTGCAAGCATATATACACTGTATCAACTCAAAGAAAACATATTGAAAGCACAGGGAAACAGGAGGGGAAAAGTGAAGGAGCAGTCTATAAAAACTGCTAGGTCCTTATCTCCCAGAGTGAGAAGGCAGCAGATAATACAATGAGGAAAATAAAATCAAGAAATAGTGGATTTAATGACATGGAGCTAAATACCATAAAAACCAGCTGAAAGGGAATAAAGTGCTTTCCTCTGGGAACAGAACACATTGTGTGCAGTTTCTGAACTCAAAACTATTTGACTCATCAAGGAGTTTTTTCATTCCATGCATGAAAAACTCATTCTTGAAAATTATATTCAATTTTAAGAACTTGATACTTGGGTTTGCAATCTATTGAGCTTATCCCAGTTTACTTAATTTGAATTAGAACAGAGTAGACCCAGAAAAAGACATACTGAAGCAAATTCCAAGCTTGTTAACCCATTTTTTTTTTTTTTTTAACCTGCAGGCAAGGTAAAAGAACAGGACAGGTAAGATTTTAGAATGTTTCTCTATTTTATTCCTGGTTTACTTACTGTGATGCTTATGATCTAAAGTGTGCCCCGAAGCCTCATGTTTGAAATATCAGATCATGGAAACACTATGTTCATCAGTGGATTCACTCATTAATAAACTCAGTACCCCAGTGTTCGGTTAGGAGGTGAGTCACTGGGGGCATGACCTACAAGAGTGTGTTCTTGTACCCAGTTCCTATCTTCTGTTTCCTGGCTGCCATGCGTTGCATACCTTTTCTCCACCATGCCCCTCTGCCACCTTATTCCTGGTTTGGAGGCTGCAACCATGAACAAAGCAGTGAGCCAAAATAAAATCTTTTACCTTTAAGTTGCAGGTGTTGGGTACTGTGTCTCAGTGATGGGACAGTGACTAAGACACTCACCGAACCTTATATTAGAAGTGTAAAAAACACTATAGTATTAAATAATGGTACCTTTGTCCATGTATATCACTAGATATCATTTGAAGAGTGTTAAGAGACAGGGACTTTTCCCTATTTGTCCTTGTATTATTTGAACTTTCTTGAGTGTATTTTACAGATAGACACAGACACAGATACAGACACAGACACAGACACACACACTTCAGAACAGCCTCACTGATTAGTTCACAACTTGTCCTCAGACCCCTTGACCCATCTCAGAATAATCTGATGGGAAGTAATATTAATATATAAGACAGAATGATGAGGAGCATGCATCTTTAATAAAGTACTGCTCAAACCTTAGCAGGTATATCTGAAAGACGTAAAGACTAAGTAGCTGGTGCAAAACATAATTCTCAGGTGTCATAAAGTAGAAGCCAGGTTTCTTCTACTTTTTAGATCAATATGATTCTTTGAACTACCTCAGAAGAAAAGTGGACCAAACAGTACTAACTACAGTTTCCTTATGAGAAACTGACATTTAGAGAGGTTAAATAACTTGTTTACATCCCATGAACAATAAGAATCAATGAAAAAATTCAGAGCAGTTTTAAAATTTTCTATGGTATATATCACTTGGGTAAAGTTTAATTTTAAATAAATAGAACTTCTTTAGAGTGATAAGAGTTGCTAACTTTCTTTGCAATAAAATTCAAGTTTATCCCTAATCCACACTGATTCAGGTTTCATTGTATTCTGCAGAATCAAAGCTCATGAGTAAGAACAAGTTATTGATATAAGTTAATCTAAATAATTAAATCAATTAGAGAGGAAAAATATCAATAATCAAATAGGTATATAAATTTTAAATTTCCTTGCAATTCCTTAAATGTTTTACATTTTATATTGCTACTGATTATTCATAGATTCTTTTACTCTATTGTACCAACCAGACAGTATGTAAACACAAGCTCACTGAAAATGCTGACTTCATGCTGCCCCATTTTTCTTGATGCTGTCCTACAATAAAATTGCTGCCTTAATGAAAAGAACTCAATGAAGAATTCTCCCTCATCAAATTCAGCTCCAGTTAAACTTAGCACAAACCTACTCCCTACCCTTAATCCATCACACTCAGGGCAACTTCTAAAAGTCTGTTCATATACATTCCATTTGATTCTCTGGACCACTCTATAAGACAGACTCAACAGAATGGAAGATAAAACTATTTTTTTTTTTACAATAAATTCACAGTTGGAGTGCTAAACAACTCACTTAGGCCCCATGAGTGGCAAAGAAAAAACTCACAACAAGATCTCTGAGCCCAGTAGCTCTTTCCACTATTCTAGGCTGACTCTTGTGACAAAAATGCTATAAACTCTGAAAACTTGTATCTATTTCTTGGGTTTCTTTCTTTCTTTCTTTTGGAGACAGAGTCTTGCTCTGTAGTTTAAAAGCTGGTCTTGAACACACTATAAGGCCCAAATTGGCTTCAAACTTATGACAATCCTGCTTCAGCCTCCAGAGTGCTGGGATTACAGGTGTGCACACCCAGCTTGAAAGCCAGAATTTCAAAGGACTATAATGAGGATATAAGTGCTTTTCTTATGTTCTCATTTTAAAATTTAATTAAAAAGTAATTATTATCAGTTTAGTAGCAAGGAATAGCTTTGCAAATCATATTTCAATTTTTAAACCACCTGAAATAACTGATGTTAATTCAAGGACTTCCAAAAAGTCTAAAGAATAAAAAGAAGAAACAAAATCTTTTCTAAATCATCTTTGTGACATTACCATGTGTTGATGTACTCCTTCTGTAGCCTGATTTTAAAACTTAGATCAAAAGTATTTGTGGTAAATTTTAAATGCAGAATCAACAAAGTTAATTAAGACTACATTCTTTTAAAATCATTTCCCCCTTATTTAATACTAAAGTAAGAAGAGAGACAAAGTTCCATCTGTTTACCTCAGCAATTGGCTGCCCCTGATGTGTTAGGTCCAGTTCCTGAGGGCGTGTCACTTTATCAACATCCAAAGAGTCCATGCTGGAGGCTGCAGAAGTGACACTAGAACGAGAGGAGTTACTCATAGAGCGCACTTCAGCATCGCTCACTGTGCCTGCAGACGCAGTTCTTCGGTGCTGACTGGTTACCACGGGCTTAGTGTCCTCCAGTACAGACTGCTGAGCAGCCTCGTCCATGCTCAAGGAGGCCTGTTCTAACTGTGCAGTGATGTCATCCAGGGAGTAGTTAGCATGGGAAGGTTTAGCTATCCTATTAGACGAAGAAGACAGTCCTTTCAAGGTGCTGTGTTTTGATGGATGTCGGCTAGCAGCTAACTTCTGAGTAGCTTTTGTTTCTGTGATTTGCCGCTTACTACTTCCTGAACCAATACTACTGAGCTCCTGCTCTATAGAGCAAAGATCGGCCATCAGTGCATCCAGATCCACAGTCTCTCCTTGACTCAGAGCTTCTGCAAAGAACAACACATGTTTCTGAACACCATAATCACAATTTACACATTTTAGTAAGTGTCAGTTAAATGCAGAGGAAGAAGCAAAAGAATTCATTCCACTGGGCCTAAAAGACAATCAAACGAAATGCTTCTAAGAGTTTTTTGTTTGTTTTAAAAATTCCAGTGGAGGGCTGGGGATTTAACTCAGTGGCATAAGCGCCTGCCTGGCAAGTGTGAGGTTGTGAGTTCTATCCTAGGTACCAAGAAAGAAAGAAAGAAAGAAAGAAAGAAAGAAAGAAAGAAAGAAAGAAAGAATCCAATGGAAATTTTTACAAGCAAACAGAAGCATCTTTTAAGATCACTAGTATAAAGTTCTGCATTCAATGACAAAAAACTACAACAACTTAATATTATATTATTCCATGGTTTTAACCATGTTCCCCAAGCAACGTTTTATCCATAGGTTTTAATAAACCATCAGTATGGTCAATGGCTGTGTAGAGATGTTAATATCAAAGGAGCTATGGGCATAAAAAGAGAAGTCAAAGTCTAAAGAATACATATTGGAATGTTATTCCCAAATACCATAAATCTGACTAGGTGGAGTACATTATTTTGGCCATGAGTAATCATAAACATTATTAATAAATAATCTCACTGAACTTAAATCCAGTGAAAAAACAATGCCATTAAATTTGCTATGAAGTCCCAATTGAGTATGTATTTTGTCTGCCATTAAAAAATCAGAACACTCTATTATGGTCCGGTTTGTTCTTTTCTGTGACAATCTGAATTAGTAATATGTACAAATCAAAAAATAGAGAACTCAGTCAAGTTATGCATATAGGTTTTGAAATTACAGTGCCATTGTTCCTACATTGTATAAAGTAATACACTACTGTGTACTTTACTTAATTACAACTTACCATTCAAGTTGTATATGGAGAAACGGTAAGAAAAATTGGCCATGTTTGTTTCCTGGTGAAGAGGAGATCTTTTCACTGGTTCAACAGGCTTGTCAGAATCCAAGCTCTGTAAAAGAAAATTTAGTAACTCATATTAAATTCAGGTTTCAGTTACATAAAACTTTATAATTAAGTGAACTGCTATATAATGAATGAAACTAAAGTATAAGTAATAGCCTTAAGGAAAGTACAATCAGGTTTCACAGTATTTTCATTACAATTATTTCAATTTTTAGATATATACTTTTAAGGCACCTAAGACTATCACTAATGTTCTCATTGTCATGAAATTAATTTAATAAATGTAACCATTTCTACAAACTGAATAGAACATAGACAGTATTAATTGGAGGAATAAAAACTGTATCCTTATAGCTTAAAAAGTATCCCAGTTTAGAAGATAAGGGTCACCATTATTTTTAAAACCTAAGATCCAACAGAGCAAAATGAAAGAAACTTTGCCAATGTGTTAAACGCATGTGGGAATGAAATTTTGTCAGTATTTTGGAAACACTACGCGAGGAAACTATGGTATAAAATGTATTTCAATTTACTAAGTGCAGAATAAGATTTACTAAAATTTAGACTTAAATTTTAAGTTTTAAAACTTTTTAATGCTACAAATCTCAAATTTATGTAACAGATATGAAGTAATTGGTCTAGATGAACAGAACTGTTAACAGCATTCTTTTAAAAATATCCTTAGAAAAACCACAGAATATACTCTTTTGGAAATTTTAAAATTTAATCTGTATCCACATCCTTATGTCTGCACATTAGACTTTTAACACTCAGTCATGGAGGTCCCCAAATGGCAGACCAGTGAGTGCCAGCAACACAGCTCCTCCAGGACAAAGTGTCTGGAGTCTGGAAAACAGTAGAGTGGAGAGGAACCCAAATGACAGGAGATTGCCTGGGAGCCACCAGGGAGCTGAGAGAGGAAAAGAAAACAGGATTATCACCTATTATCAGAAGAAACAGATCACACTTTCAAGAAGAGGTGGCAAGTCAGTCAGGAAGCAAACTGAAACTAACAACTTTTTTGCTCACAGAGAACCAGAGAACTGCACTGGGACTAAAAGAATCATTGGCAGTTAGAATCAGTAGGGAAAATGTGAGACACTGTTTTCGGAGTGACCTTCTAGTCAACAGTTGGTCAGTGGCCTCGGTATAGCACCTGCAGCCACAACTGTGGAAGAAGAGCTGGCAGGGACACCTTTGTGGGGCAGGGCTGGTATCTGAACCTGGGTCCCAGAGCAGCCCCCTGGCTGCTTCATGCTGCCAAGTTCCCAGGGTGGATGTGCGAAGGACAGTTACACGGGAGACTGGCGCAGATGGACAGCAGACTGGGGAGGAGTCCTCCTGAGGCAGGAGCTGGGGAACAGGCCCAGCTCCTGCGGTCAGAGGCCAGCTTCAGCCTGAGGTACACAGGACTGGACACTCACATTGGGATCGTGTTTTCACTGTAAGCAGATCTCTACACCCAGCATTGCCACCTTAGACTTCCAGTGTGAATAGAGACACATCCTGGCCTGAGCTCTGCTCTTAACCTTAGACTGAGAAAAAGAGCCATGCAGCACCCAAAAAATTAGAAAACTTTATTATTCTTTGACTGTATTATTTTTAAATTTTTTATTATTTTCTTTTTAAAGAAAAATTTAAAAGTTTTTTGCTGTTTTTGTCCTTCTGTTCATTTTTTACCACATTTACTGCATTATTTTACCCAATTTTATTTTATAAGCATGCCTGTGTCTGTGTGCTTCTCCTCCACCTGCCTTTCCTCTCCCATTATAGTTTAGAGAGGGTAAGGGAATTCTTCCTTGTCCTTTACATCCCATCTACTTTTATCTGTATCACTTTGCCTTAACTTTTTATTCCCCCTCCGTCTTATTCATCCTCAATTTTTCTTTTCTCTCCCCCTTTTCATTTGACTCCGATTAACTTTTTTTCTAATATTTATATCAGTCATAGGATCCTTTCCCATACCCATTCTCACTACCGATTTGGTACCCAGTTTTCTGTTATCCCCTTCTAAATATATAACATATCCTCACCATCATTGGGCTCCTTTCCCCCCTTCCCCCATATTTCCTCTTGCCCATACCACAGAATAGATGACTTAAAATGTTTTTTCTTCTTTTTTCTCTTTTCTTTTCTCTGCCTCCTCTGGCAGAGAAAACACCCTGTTCCTAAACCCCTGGGCTTTAGATAACTGATTCTATAAAATTCCTGTTGAAGGCTGCTTTTCGCCATTAGAGGAGACACAGCTATCATATTTAGTGCACATTAAAACTTGGGTTGCTATGGTGTTTACACTACACCTGTGGATTTCTTCTCTAGTTAAGGGAGACCCAAACAGGGTCTCATGGTATGTTATTTCTCAACCAGCCCTGATAGACTCCATTATAATGGATTAGCCTGTTACTACTGTAGCTGATTTGATTACACTGGAATAATCCTGATTCACTGGACTATCTGGTGCCAGTGAACTTGTCTGATGAATCGACCATCACACCTAGCCAGACTTAAAAAGAGAAAGCAAAAAAAGATTAACATCGACACAATTAGAAATGAAAAAGGTGAAATCACAACAGATACTGTTAAAAGTCCAGAAGATAGTAACTACTTAAAAAAATTATATTCCAACAAACTAGTAAACTTTGAAGAACTACACAGATTCCTAGACACATACAAACTACTAAAACGAATGCAAGGCGTAAATACACTCAACAAACCAGTAACAAGCAATGAAATTGAGACAACAATAAAGATCTACCAACTAAAAAAGACCAGGACCTAGTGGATTGACTGCTGAACTGTATAAAATCTTTAAGGATGTTGGTATCAACAATACGCCTCAAGCTCTTCAAAGTAATTGAAAGGGATAGAGTGCTCCCAAACTCATTTATGGAAGCCAGTACTGACCACATTGCAAAACCAGGAAAAAGACCCAACTGAAAAAGAAAACTATAGGCCAGTTTCCTTAATGAATATAGATGCAAAAACCTTCCACAAGATACTAGCAACTGGAACCCAGCACATTATCAAAAGATTACATGTCATATCAAGTAGGTTTCATCCTAAAGATAACAAGGATGGTTCAATGTATGTTAGTCAGAATAAATGTAATGCATCACATAAACAACAGCAAGGTAAAAAACCATATGATGGTATCATAGAGGCAGAAAAAACTTTCAATGAAATCCAACATTGCTTCATGATAAAAACGCTAAAGAAAACAGGTATAGAAGGACCATACCCGAATGTGATAAGTTTCTTATGACAAATGAACAGCCAGCATCATACTAAGGGCGGGAGAACTGAAAGCATTCCCCCGAAATCAGAAACGAGACAAAGATGCCCACTCTCACCTCTTCTATTCAGCTCAGTACTTGAAACATTAGCCAGAGCAATTAGGCAAGAGAAAGAAATAAAAAAGATACATATAGGAAAGGAAGAACTCAAATTATCGTTATTTGTAGATGACATGACACTATATATAGAATACCCAAAGAACTCCACTAAAAGACTCAGAATAACAAACTTCAGCAATGTAGCAGGATACAAGATCAACATACAAAAATCACTGGCATTTGTAGACAACAGTAATGAACTGAATGAGAAGGAAATCACAAAAGCAGGACCATTTGGAGTAGTTTCAAGAAAAATGAACTATCTAGGAATTAATCTACCCAGGGAAGTAAAAGACATCTGTAAAGAAAATTATAGTACTCTGATAAAGGAGACTGAAGAGGACATCAAAAAGTGGGGAAATGTCCCCGCTCGATAGCCAGAATCAGTATTGTCAAAATGGCCATATTTCCAAGAGTGTCGTGCAGATTCAATTCAGTTCCAATTGAAATACCAGCGACTTATTTTACAGATCTAGAAGAAGCAATTCTAAAGTTCAGAGGGAGCCAGAAGAGACATAGGACAGCAAAAGGAATTTTGGGCAATAAGAGCAAAGGAAGATGCACAGCAATACCTGACTTCAAGCTATACTACAAAGTAACAGTAATAAAAACAGCATGGTATTAGAACAAAAACATGCCTGGAAGCCAGGCGCGATGGTGCACACCTTTAATCTCAGCACTCGGGAGGCTGAGGCAGGAGGATCATAGTGAGTTCGAGACCAGCCTGGGCTACAAAGTGAGTTCAAGGCCAGCAAGAACTGCATAGTGAGACCCTGTCTCAAAAAATAGGGCCAGGGATTTAGCTCAGTGGCATAAGCACCTGCCTGGCAGGTGCGAGGTTGTGAGTCTGATTCCCAGTACTGAAAAACAAAAACAAAAACAAAAAAACAAACATACCTGGAAAAATGGAACAGAACTGAGGACAGATAGCTCTGCAGGCTCATTTAGCTATTTAAGCTATGACAAAGGGGGCTAAAAGCATATATTGGAGGGAAGATAGCCTATTCAACAAGTGGTGTTGGGTAAATTGGTAATTGGTTTGCAGAAGATTGAAACTAGACCCCTATCTTCCATCATATACTGAATTAAAATAAAGATGGATCAAAGATCTAAAACATTAAAACAGAAACATTAAACCTAATAGAAGAACAAAAATAGGTAACATACTTCAAAACTAAAAAAAGCTTCTGTACAGCAAAAGAATCAATCAGTAGAGTGAAGAGATAACCTGCAAAATAGGAAAAAAAAATTTTGCCAGCTACTACTCCTCAGACACAGAACTAATATCTAGAATATACAAAGAACTCAAAAAAATTAAACCACCTAAAATTAAAGACCCAGTCAAGAAATGGGCAAGAGAAATGAACAGATACTTTACAGAAGAAATATAAATGGTCAACAAATAAATGAAAAAGTCTCTGGTCATTACAGAAATGCAAATTAAAACAACACTAAGATTCTATCTTACTTCAAAAGAATGGCAATCATTAAGAAATCAAACAATATGAGGTTGGGGGTTTAGTTCAGCATCACAAGTGTCTGTCTGGCAAGCGGGAGGGCGTGAGTTCAATCCCTGGTACTAAATAAATAAATAAATAGACTAAAAAAAAAGAAAGAAAGAAACCAAACAATAACAAATGCTGGTGAGGCTGTGGTGAAAAAGGAATCCTCCTTCACTGTTAGTGGGAATATAAACTAGTATAACCATTATGGAAATCAGTACGGAGATTTCTCAAAGAACTGAAATCAGAAATTCCATATGACCTATAGATGATAGGTATCCTCTCCAGAGAGCTTAAGACATCACACTACAGCACTACATGCATACCAATGTTTACAGCATCACAACTTGTAATAGCTAAATCCTGGAAACAGCCTGTATACCCATCAACAGATGATTAGATAAAGAACACGTGCATATCTATATACAATGGAATACTACTGTGCTTTAAAGAATGATGGATCTGAGACATTGGTAGGAAAATAGATGCATATATAAAATATAACGCTAAGTAAAATAAACCAGACACACAAACTTAAATACATATGGTGTCTCTCATCTGAGTGAGGTAAAGTATAAACAAAGAGAATAATGAAGGATGGATAGAAGGGGACAAGGCAATGGATCTCTTGCAATAGAGAAGTGGTCCAAGGGAAATAAGTATGAAGGGTGAGGAAAAGGGGAAGAGAAATAAGTAGAAGATATGCCATATAAAAAAACTAACAACTTCAATTAATGTAAATATTACATGCCATAACATGAGCTAAGACAATATCAATGAGAATGAAAAATGGGATGGGAAATTGGAGTGGGCAAGAAAGGGGATTAAAAAATCTGTAGTAGCTGGGCGTGGTGGCGCATGCCTTTAATCCCAGCACTTGGGAGGCTGAGGTAGGCGGAGCATTGTGAGTTCGAGGCTAGCTTGGGCTACAACGTGAGTGCAAGGCCGGCCTGAGCTACATAGTGAAACCCTACCTCAAAAAACTAGGGCTGGGAGTTTCACTCAGCAGCTTACGTATCTGTCTGACAGGCACGAGGCTGTGAGTTTGATCCCCAGTGCCACAAAAAAAAAAAAAAAAAAGTCTGTAGTATATACACTTCCCAAGATGTGTGCAAACTGCAAGAGTTGCAAATATATACTAATAAAATTTAAAAAAAAAACAACAAAAACAGACAACACTCAGTGGTGACTTGAAATCCTCAACTAATTTTTCAAGCACTACTACTAACCTGTGTGAGTTTGTCCAGTTCCCCAAGCCAGGCTCCAAACATTTTGTCCAGGTCCTGATCTTCTTTGTCACTGTCTTCCTCAGCACCATGGTCAATTTCTTCATCTGATAGTTGCTCCATCTGAAATACAGACATTTGTGTGAATGAATAGTTACAAATTAATTAGCAAAAGTATGCAATATATGCTCTATTACACAGTGGAATTTTTGGAATCAAATATCCAAACCAGAAATTATTAAAAAAAATTAGAAGATATTAATGAGGACAATGATGAGGAGTAGAAATAAGTAATAAAGTCTCAAATTCTTTAGGAAATTGTGAAAGAAAAAGCAAATTGTATCAATTATGATCATAATGAGTAATAACAAAATAATCATACAGCACACTTCCTTCAATACACAGGGTAACTATAGTATAATTCTCTCCATTCCATAGATACTGCAATACACCAAACACCAGAGACATAACTTCAGAAGACTTTAATGCAGCAAGTTATTATCTCAGTCATTTTGTAAAAACTCTGTTCAGATACACGCCAATATGAATCCCACAAAACCGTAGTCCAACAAGCATTTAAGAGAAAGGATAAAACAAATTTTAAAACCTAACTTCATCTGTTGAATTAGTTTCTCTTCCTATCTTGCCCACACTTTCTACCCCGTCTCCTTTCTCAATCTCACTTTCCCACTTTTTCCTACAAAATTCTTGGAGAAACGAAATTAAAATTAACATTTACATACAAATTCTCTAAAAGTGGCAACTTTTCCAAAAAAATGCTTTGAAAGAAGAGATTATTTTCCTTCTTCCCATTAATAAAATGATGTGATACCTGATGTGGAACTTGCACATTACTTTCTAATAATGGGGGGATTTAGACAAAACAAGATCAATGACTAACTAATCTGACCAATACACAATATTTCGATATTAAAGACTGAAAATTCTTCAAATAAAGTTTGGCTTTACTTGTATCTGCACAGTCCAACTGTATTTGATTGTAAATTTTTTCCCTTAAACTCCAGGTAACACCTGTTACTTTTCCTAGGGTCAAAATAAGTTCATCACTGTACATTAGATTAAATACTCTTGACTCATAGTTTTAAAACAGTTTTCCCAATGGACCTAGGTAATATTTGGCATATGACCTAGAAGTTAGTATAAATACTTTCTCAGGCATTATGTAGTACATGGGCATTCCATTAGGAAAGACAGTTAATGTGATGGTACCCATCTGCTACAGTTTAAATGTGCCTCCTCCAAAATTCAGGTCCTGCACTGTGATCATATTGGCCTTTTGAGTGGGGCCTCAAAGAGTGACTAGGCCACAAGGAATGTTCTGTGTGAATGGGATTAAGGGCTTCTAGAAGTATCAAGGTGGCCTGCTTTTCTGCCACATAAGAGCACAGGACTCCTGCTTTCTGGAGGGTGCAGCAAGGCTTTCACCTAACACCAAATGCCAGTACTTTGATCTCAGACTTCCCAGCCTCCAAAACTGTGAGAAAATATGTCTGTTCTTTACAAATTACCTAGTCTCTGGAATTCTGTTGCAGGAGCACACACAAAGACAACATGTTCTATCTCCAAAGCAACAGTCAACAAAATTATTTCTGTGATCGTTTTGACTTGTAACTTCATGTGTGTCATGAAGTTAAGTTTCAAACCTATTTTACTAACGTTTTGAATTGAGAATCCAATAATGCTATAAATTAAACTGAACTGACATAATTCTAAAGTTGAAAATCAAATCCTATCCCATTTAATCAGAGGAGGGAATTAATTTTCTTAGGCCTAGTAACAGGAAGGGCCACAGTTCATCAATATCTCTATTAGAAACAGATAATCTCTGTTTCTTATCTTTCATCACCCTCACCATATAAAAATCAGGGCATTTTACCCTGGCAAATGAGAATGGATCTATACCAATTCTCTAATTCATAATGTTGGCACTTAAAGAGATTTGGGCTTTTAATTCATTTTTTACAACATCATTTTAAGACTTTTATTAACTACTACAAAATTTACAGCTCAATTTCAAATAGAAATTTGATATAAAAATTCACTGTGATCTACCTATGAAAAATTTAAAATGTTAATGAAAAGAAAACCCCATCTGACCAGGTGACTTAATATTTAAGTCATTAAGTTTGAGAGCAGATAAGAAGAGCCCAGTCTTCATTATGAGGGCCAATAAGCAATAGAATCTGGAATATATCATAGCAAAATTCTTTTTCCCTAACCACTGTAATAACCCAGAGGCTAAAATATTCTAGTAAGAATTCTGCTTTGAGACAGTCATCCTTATTTCTAACTACATTTTACAATCTCAAAATACATTTCAATAACTGGGCCTGAAGTACTATTATACCCAACAGATGATATGCCCACTTTTGACACAGACAGTAGCTTTAGTATCTTTTATGAGTATTCTAAGGAACAACACATAAAGCACTATATTTTTGGAGACTATGTTTCAATCCATAGTGAAAATCTGGTCACATGATACAATATCCACCCAGGTGACCCATCATCAGGAAAATTTGTTTATGTATGAACATTGTGAGACACAGCATGATGAATTTATCCTGACAATGAATGGGGAAAAACCATTAATCATAGACCTCTGTAAACCAGACACTGTAACAGGTATAGCATCATTCCCACTTCATATATGAGGAAAGCAGGTGAAAGAGGGCACTAGATATTCTTGGAGAAGGAAGGAAAGGATACTTCAGGTCCCCCACTGCAATAAACTCTGATTTTAGTCATCTTATAGATGAGGGTTCCTCACAAGATTTAATTTAAACCGAGAGTTCATTGTTTTAATATAAGAAGTTTTCAAGTCTGTACTTTTCTTCTGACCACACAATATTCTTCTGACCACATTATATAATTGCCCATAAGGAAAATGTTATATTGGGGGGAAAAACATGAAAATAATTTTATAAGGCAAATATAAAATAGCTCAAAATGAATATGAATATTTTAAATTATCATAGTGCCAAAGAGAACTATAGAGTCCATATCCAGGTCTCATGTGTTCTCTGAGTTTTCTTACTACTCAAATGTGTTTTTTAAAATCCCTAATTTTGCTTTATCTAGACTATTACATACCCAAGTAGAAGCAAATATAGCTAGAAGAATGAAAAGTCCTACAGTAAGTAAAAATTTAAGTAACTACTGTTACTATTTGTGTTACTTGTCAATTCTGTCCTTTTTTAAATTTACCAGTACATTATTTTCTAAAAACTAACTTAAACTTATTCAGAAACTTTTCCAGTTAAAAAAATTCAGGCCCTGCACAGCTTGCCTAGCATGTATGGAGTTCTGGGTTCAAGCCCCAGTCTTATGGAAAAAAAAAAAAAAAAGTCCCACAACATTTCTTAAAAATTTTACTGGTTGGGGATATAGCTCAGCGGACAGCACCTGCCTGGTAAGCGTGAGGTCCTGAATTCAATTCCTGGTACAAAAAAACCCAAAAAACAAAAAACAAAAAACTTTACCTTTCTCCATGCTCTGGAAGCCAATGCTGATGATCCTTACTCTCTATCCCTCAATATGGTATCATTTTCACCAAATGAGGAGTCTCCAGCAAGTGTTTTTTTGTTTTGTTTTAAATAGGCTTTGCACTGTCCAGAGCCACAAATCTTGTAAGGAAATTCACTCCTGCTTCCCAATTCTGACATTCACAACCTAATCATTCTAAAAATTGCTATATTTTATCACTAGTCAAATTACAATTCTTTTATCTAAATTTTCCCAACATAATACCCCTAAATAGAAATGTCACCACACCAATCCAACAGTTAATTGCTTCTTCAGTAAAGGGGTATAAAAATTAAGAAAAGAGAACTTACAACTATTTATTTATTTATAGACAGGGTCTCACTATACGTAGTTCAGTCTGGCCTTGAACACACTATGTAGCCTAGGCTGGCCTTGAACATGTAGTGATCCTCCTAGCTTACTTAGCCTCCCGAGTGCTGGGATTATAGGCGTGCATCACCACACCCAGCATAAATCGTATTTTAAAAGACCCAAATTCTATGATGCTTTTCCTTAATGATATCCAAATAGACTGAAGGAAAATAATGAATACTGTAATACATCTTATTAAATTATCCTATGATTATTAGAATTGGTAATTTGGGAGGATACACTAACATTTCACTTAAATTCTCTGTTCTCTTACACATGCAGGAAACCATATGTAAGAGAAAAAAGTAACCTACCGCAAATAAGGTTTCTTCTCCAACAGTCAAACTTACTGAAGACAGAAAAAGATCCAAAGTCATGGGAAAATGGACAAAGCACAGTGAGACCCACGCCTTCAGGGACCTCTGTTTTCCTGTCTCAGCCTCACTCCTCCAGCGTTCCAGCCATACTGCTCTGCTCGCTGTTCTTTAGAAAATACAGATTTATTCCACCCCTCAGTCTTTGCAACGCCAAATCTTCTGCCTAATACACTCTCCTCCAAATATATGCGTGGTTCCCTCCTTCCCTTCATTCAGGTCCCTGCCTAAATGAGCATCCTACCAAAATAGCACCCTACCCTTGTTACTGTCTGTCCCTTGCAGAGTTTTATTTTTCTTCACAGCACTTAGCACCATCTGTCACATTTGTCATCGCTCTTCCTCCACTAGAACAAAAGCTCCATAAGAGCAAGGGCTCTGGTTTCCTTCTGTATCTACAATACCTGGAATAGTGCCTGGCTCATTGCTGTGCCATTAAATATCTGCTGAACGAGTATTCAACTCTGTATGTGTATCCTTACAAAGATGCACGCATTTTTAAAGGTCCCTAAAGAGCCAGTTTAAACCCAAAGCCAACAAAAAAAATCCATAAAATAAAAGACCAAAAATGAACGAGAGTTCTATTATGACTAGGTGCTTCATAAGAACTCCTCATTTAACCTCACACTCTTTACTGACTTATAAATGTGTTACTCATTTATAAATGAAGAAAATTAGGCTAAGAGAACTTAGACAACTTTTCCCAAAGTTCACATGTAGTAAATGGCAGCATGAGAATATGAACCCAGTATATATGACTTATTCAACTGTACCACTGGTTTTAAACTTTTTGAAAGAGGTAGTTAGTTGTATTAGCTACCATGTGCACAAATGGAGTTGAGAAAGATACACACATAAACACAATACCTAATTTTTAATCATTCACTAACAAATACTTAATGAGCAGCCACCACATGTCAGGTACTATTCTAGGTGCTAAGAATAGAACAGTGACACAAAGTCAGATTAAGCCCCTTTTCCTAATGGATTCTGAGAGTATCGGGATGAAGAATGATGGGAAGCCTGCTACTGACGATTAGTAGCAGGCTGGGCAGGAGAAACAGAAATGGAAGGATCAAGGTTAAATAAACCTGGTATACCAGTAAATTATTAGAATACTTAGAAAAAAATCTTAAGGTTAAGACCTTACTTTATTCTAAAGCGGGGTCTTAATATAATGACATTAATGCTTTTTAAAAATAGCACTTTAACTGCTCTGTGGTGAACAGACAGTAAGGGGAAATCTAGAACAAAGACCAGTGGCCATGGTACAAGTGAGACATTTTTTAAAAGTCCCCACGTACTAAATGGAGATGAAGGTGATGATGACAGCTATTACGTATTTAGTAAATATGCACCATGCATCATTTCAAGTGTTGTATAATGGTGTCTCGGTTCACAAATGCTTTTGCTTGCAAACTCTGTACTGGATGACAAACACAACCATGGCCACCTTTCCCACACACCAATGTGGCCACGTTTTCCAAAATCACAGAACAAATTAGTTTGTGAACTGAAGTACCATTGTATTTATTCATTTTTATGTATTTGGTATTTATTAATTTACCTAATCCTTACAATAATCCCATAAAGTAGGTACATCGAACCTCATTTACTGATGAAGCAAACAGAAAAGTTACATAGTTTGCTTAAGGTTGTGGTTGTACGTCTAGAATTCAAATGTAGACAGTTAGGTCTAGGTTCTTAACCTGTTGTGTAATACTGAATATGGCCAAACTCAAGCTATCTTTCTGACATAAAGGCAAAAGAACCTGATGAAAGACTGGGTGGTTTGGTAACAGTGAAGTAAAGAGATATCAAGGATAATTCCTAGATTTCCAGTATCAACAACTGAATAGGAGGTAATACCAATTCCTCAAGACTAATGATAGGGGAGGGGTGACTAATTTTGAAGATAAGAGTGGAGATTCCTAGCAAACAACCAACTGAAAAAACAATGAGGGAGGGTAAAGACTCAGCTAATAAGAGTTAAGTTTCACCTGCAGATTAACTCAAAACCATGTTTATTATAGAAAAATCACATAGTGCTAGTAATGATTCAACTAATACTTCAAACTACTTTACATTTATTTTATTCATGAAATAAAAAGAGAAATAATGGTGATCTATCAGTTTATAAGTTGGTTTCATTGTGCCAATACAAAATAATCACGTTCAATTATTACAAGGTTAAAACTTTTAGTGAATACAGCAGGCATCACTACGCATAAACTATCCATTTAGTATGCCACCTTGCATGAAACTTTTCATGAAGTCAATTATCCAAGTCTATTTTCCCTATTAACTTTCCTTTCAGGAGATACTTTGATTTACTATTCACTTTTCACACTGTGAGAAGGAACTGGTGATTCTTCATCAAGAAAACTGGGCAAAGATTAGGGCTTAAGAATCTGGTTAAATATATTTCAGGTAAGCAAATTATAAAGAGGAAAGTGTTTGTGAGACTGTCATGAGATTGACTTAAAACACCAGCAAAGAGTAAGATTTCAAAGTGAAGAGCCTGGGGATTTAGCTCAGTAGCACAAGCGCCTGCCTGGCAAGTGCGAGGTCATGAGTTCAATTCCTAGCAATATAAACAAAACCCCCAAAAAACAAACAAAATAAAAACAAATAAAAAACAAAGTGAGGGGCTAAGGCAGAACTGGGTCAGGAAGCGTCCTACAAATTTCTATTTTACTACGTTCCATTCCGCTCTGTTCTGTCGTGTTCTCTCTGAAGGCAACTGGGTTCTTAAACACGGAAGTGAAGGGAGAAAGGGCACATGGTACTTTAGTCACAGGATAGGGTGACTGTGTGTAACAGTGTTTAGAGAAGGGAAAAACCATAGAAAGCTACTGTAGATATTAGGTAAAGATAATTAAACATAAAGAAATTGAAGTCCTAAAGGAAAATACAACTTAAAAAACTCACATACAACTGGGAAAAGAATCATGACACCTTAGTTGCACAGCTGTTTTTCTCTTTGAAAATTAAAAACAACTGCTTTCTACCAAAATAAGTTCTCTATACTTAACACCATGTAAAACTCTCAATAAAGGAGAGCAAAGATGCCCCTAGAGCATTTCTCTGGGGCTACATTCAGTGTGTAAAATCCTTCAAAAAGGTATGAACATTTCCAATCACTTAACGTTTTTGGTATGTCTTCTGCATGCCAGACACTAGAGGAATAGAGATGAACACAAATGCTGCTGTCCTCAAATTATATATAATTTAGTAGAGGATAGAGAAGGAAATCAACAGTGATGGAACACTGTTAAAAGCTAAACCATATGCTAAGTGAACATATTGTAACTCAACTTGAGAAGCAGAGGAAAGGGGTTATGCTTCAGTGGAGGTGGGAGGAATGAATGCCCAAGACAGAGAAGAAGGGTGAGGGTGTTTCAGACAGGAGGAGAGGTACACACTAGGATGCAAGTGTGAAAAAGTAAGACATGTTGAGAACTCTAAGTGGTTTACTGTTTCTGAAGTATACAGTGCCTAGACTCATGAAAAAGTAAGCAGGACAGGAAGGAGGGGCAAAATTGTAAGCCACAACAAAGAGTTTTGACTTTATCTTGTGGGGCAAAGTTGTTTCAATTGTGGTCTGCTAATATCCTGTGTTAAAATTACTTGGAATGCTTCTTTACATCAATTTTAAAATGACTGGCCTAAGATCTACTGAATACTAAAGGGGTAGAATGTTTTAACATGTATTGCTTATGCCCACTGAAGTTTGACAATTAAGGTATAAATAACTGTCTTGCATTACAAATACTGGGAAGACTTGTAAGGTAATAAGCAATGAGGTTTTCTATAACCATCCTTAGATTAAAGGCAGAACAAACTAGAACACTCTCCCAAATAATAAAGAAATCAGGCAGCAGCAGTATCCTGAAATTGACACATCCCAATTATTCCTCTCCCATTACCAAAAGTCCTATGCTTTTTCTTATTCATTCACTAATTTTAGTTCTTGACTTTCAATTATATTTCAGCAACTTTCTCACAAAAGATGGTTTTTGAAGTACCTCTATACTGCTTTAATCTGATAAATAATTCTAAAGAAAAGGGTATAGTAAAGAAAGAGGCTATATGTGAAGATTTCCATGTTCAAGGAGTGCTACCAACTGTGTAAGGAAACCTAACTGGACAAAAGAAAAAGTAAGGGAAAAAAAAGAAGAAAGAAAAAACCCTAAGTTATATTTAGTGAGGCATAAAAAGAGGAAGAGGACCCATCAAAAGGAGGGAGGAAGTCAGAGAATAAAAAGGAAGTAAACGGGACACAGCACAATATAAAATGGACTGAGAATTGTAGACCATGGTAGGTCGTCACTCATGAGAATAAAACAGTGCTCCTTTGCTTGATTCCTTATTCTCTTGATCTAAAACTGCATTATTTTAACACAAGACCTTTAATTTTGCTGTGAACTAAGTGCTGTCATTTGTAACCCACCCAATGGAAACTGGGAACTTAACAATCTCAAAGTTTTAAAATTTGATTTTCCTCCAATTTTAAATGATTCACTCTTTAGTATGTTTCTTTCTTTATATATTTGTGTTCTGTGAATTGACTAGGTTATTTTTCTAAAGATTCTATTTCTTGGAGGGCCCAGTCTTAAACATTAGATAATTTCTTCTGTGCCTAGTTTATAAAGCAGATGAGTTTAATAAAAAGAAAATCAAAAGTTGCTGTTGCATTTCCATCACTGCAATTGTCCTATGTAGTTAGTGACCCTCAACAAAGATTCCCAAGTTCTATCTGGGGGTCTGTATTATTTTACCATTTCTATTGTTGGGACAAGATACCTGACACCTGCAACCTAAAGAGGAGTTTAATTTGGTTCATGGCTTCAAAGGGTTCTGTCCGTGGTTAGCTGGCTCTAAAGCAGAAAAAATCACGGTGGAAAAGTGTGGAGCAAAGCTTGCTCTGTGGTGGACCAGAATTAGAACACAGAGGAAAAATGCTAGAGATGAAAGGACCCAAGACCAGTCACAGTTCCCAAGATCATGCCTCTGTGACCTACCCAGAAACATCCAGAAGTGTGCTTTAATCCCCTAGGTGACTCTCAAGTCAATGAACTGACAATCAAGATTAATTGTCACAGGGTTCAACACTTCATATTCCCCAGGAACAAATTTCTTTCTATAAGGTTTATCCATGAAGCAAATTCAAAGAAGTCATGGCCTCATAAATGTTGAAAGGGACTAAGGAAGCAATGTGCTATGTTACTCAGGACTTCACAGGAGCAAGACTGAGTTAAATGTCCACCAGGGAACTTGCATGGATTGCCTGATTCTCCAGGAATAAGCTTACACTGAAAATACAGGTCTGGAAAGTTTCCACATGGAATTGAACCTCCTAAAAAACAGGCATAATATTTTGAGGCCAGGTATGGTGAAATTATCCTTATCCAGAGAAAAGTACTCCATTAAAGATGATGATTTACAGCCATATGCTTTCTCTTTTATTCACCTTTTTTTGACAACCCAGAATGTAACTACAGACAACTCAGAATGTAACACATCCTCTTCATTATCATGTATATTACCTGTAATTACATATCACATAAAGAAGCATGAAAACAAACTATGACTGTTTTAACAACAAAATTTGTAATGACTAACAGCTATAAGTCAACTGAAAGACAATTTAATGTTTTACTTGTGAAACACTTAAATGCATGCCTTAGAAAAGGAATTCATTTTACAAAATGATAAAACACACTGAGTATAAGCATTCCTCATTTACACTGAATTTTCCTAATCTTTTAAGCCCCGAACAGGAACTTCTTCTCTAAAGTGGAAAAACAATCGTAATCCTGGATTTTCCACCATGGCAGGCTATAGGTAGCAGTTCTCACTAGTTACTTGAAGATATTCACCAGGATTTACAGGTATTTGGAAACAGGGGTATGGGCTACAGAGGGTTGTGAAGAAAAGTCCTGAATACAGGAAGGCAAGCTAAAGGAGAATCCCACCAGAAAAATTTCATTATCTAGGATGTTTAGAGAAAAAGACTGGGCTGCCACTCAATCCCAACACTGCTTAAGGGCCAGGTACGGCAAACAAATTATCTTGGGGAAAGATCTAACCTCAGAGGAAGCTGAGTATAACAGCTGTGATGGAAGGGCTGCTGTGTTCAGCCCTCAGCCTAGCAACCACTACCCAGTGCCAACCAATTCTAGGTCTCTTCCTAAGAGGACACAGGGACCAGCAAGTGTGCTATTTGCAGACAGGGTCTCTACAGATTAGGGTACTAAGGAAGGTGAGGGCCAGAGAATCACTAAAAGAAATCACTCAAAAGATGGTGACTGAGACCAGCAACTCCTATGGTAAGAAAGAAACAAAGGCAAAGTGCTGGATAGGGACTCAGAGCCAACCACCGTATGATTTAGGAGATAGTCAGGAGACGATGAGTCACAGGGTGTGCAGCAGCTGTAACCATGTGACCCAGAGATGAAGAAAAGACACTGGACCAGCGTCACTGAACACTCTCCCACTGCCCTCCCTAAAGCCACCAAGGTCTGATCCTGTACTGTGTCTCACCTACCACCCACTCTCCAAATGCATAGAGAGTTCAATCCCCATGCAACAGCTACAAGACCCTCCAGAAACTCTTAATTCATGAAAAGCTAATCTTTTTTTTTTAAATTTTATTTTAAAGATAGTAAAATCCAACAAAACAAAACAGAACAAAGTCAATCAAAACAATGCAGTAGAATTGGTACAGAACTTCAAAGCAGGATACTAGGAAAACAATAGCTACTATAGTATATCTTGTTATCTTCACAATAGGTGTCCATTCCATCAGGTATAGCAAAATCAAACCAAAAACAAAACAGAATAAAACCAATCAAAACAGAATATTGAATAAAGCAAAACAATTAATCAGAATAAAGCAAAACAGTGAGAACAATATTGGGCCTCAAAGACAAAATAGAAGGGAATCCCCCATATTTGCTACATTGCATACTTTCATCCTCCCAAGACATGCTCAGACTGCTGGCCCCAGGCCTGCAAAATCAACCAAACAATACAAGCATTTAGTTGCTTTATGTACCTTAGTTGCTATCAACTTAGCCTGTCCTCTGAGCCAGCAGGTTGCTTATGGGAGGGTGGGGTGAGAGGGGTGGTGTTGATTCTCAACCCGCGTGCTGGTAGGCTCACGGGAGGCACTGACTTTTCTCTTCCTAACCTGTTGTGCGGCTTACAAGGAAGGCTGGCTTGTTGTCTTCTGGTTGGATCTTTCCTGACCCAGTATGGTAGGTTTTTGGGAGGCACTGATCTTTCTCTTCCTGGAGTCTATGCCACTCACGCTGCTTACCAGGAAGGTTGGCTAGTTTTCTTTTTCCCCAAAAGCTAATCTTAGAGGCACTGAGATGGAGGCAGTATCTGGCCGAGAAGTCAAAAATCACATGGTTAAAATGTCTGAAGAGCACGCACACACACACACACACACACAAAACTAATAAACCCAAGTTAAAAGGTTTAATGAGTTTAAAAGTTGGTTGAATTAAAGACAACACAAAATACGAATGATCACTTTCGTAACGAATTAAGACACTCTGAAAAAAGAAATCAAGCAGAAATCCTGGATATGAAAAACTTAATTGAAAGTATGGGTAACAGGCAATAGCAATGACCAGTCTGAGGGGAGACTGTAAGAACCTGAAAACAAGGTTGACAGAGTAACAAGCACTAGAATACTAAAAGCAACAAGACATCATAGAAGCTGGATTCAACAATACCTGCTAGATGACTTAAGAGAAACAAACTTAAGAGTTATACAAGTTAATAAAACATCACAAAACCATAGGTATAAAAAAATTCACTTAAATTATATAAAAATTCCAAAATCTAGGAAAAGAATTCAATATCCAGGTGTATCAGGCATATAGAACCCCAAAGAGCCACAACCAGAAAAGAAACTCCCCATGACACCTCATAGTCAAACTCCCAGAAATTCAGTGCTAAGAATAGTAAAAGATGTTAGAGAAAAATATCAAGTAACCCACAAAGGTGGGCCTATCAGAGTATCAGCAGATTTCACAACATAAACTACAAAGACCAGCAAAGTTTGGAGTGGTTTTTTTCAAGCCCTAAAAAGAATACAATTGCCAACCAAGATCCCTATATCCTGCAAAATTATCCTTCAAAACTTGTGGAAAAACAAAAGATTTTCCATAACAAAGAGAACTTAGAGAAATCCACAACCACTGTAACAGTTAATATACTGTGTCAACTTGAGAAGTATGGAAGCTTAACTAAGTAACTCAGCAAGGGGCCAGGGTCCTCACTTTGTAAACATACTGAGCCTGGCAAGAGGAGGGCAGGGAGATGGTGTGAGTGCTACACTTGCCCTAGGGCAGGTAGCCTGCAGACAATATATGGCAAGAAAAGAGGCTTGCACTCCCCTCTTTTTGCTCTTGTTACTTTTGCTGTCTTGTGCTGGCAAGAATGGTTGCCCATCTGCCATGTGCCACCCAGCCTTGGATCCAGCTGATCATGAACTGAAACCTCCACAAACTGTGAGCTAAATAAATAAACCTCTCCTTCCTTAACTTTGGACATCAGGTATTTTGTCTCAGCAATGAGAGAAAAGTAACTAAGACAATCACCAAACCAGCACTGCAGAAAGTACTTGGAAATACTAGACAGAGATAGTGAAGCCAATACCACCAAAAAATCCAGAAGAAAGAACACATCTAAGTGGGAGAACAGTCGAAAAGGAAATAACAGAGGAATTGGCACTGGAAAAAGAATACAATAACAGGTTCAGTAAATGCGTTTCAATAATAACACTTAATATCAATGATGCTAACTCTAATCAAAAGACACAGACGGCAGATTAAAAAAACAAAACTCAACTATATGCTGCCTATAAGAGACACATCTCATCCACACAAAAAAAGAAAAAACAAAGAAACAAAAACAAAAAACACACATTACTGAAAATCAAAGGATAAAATATGATGCTGTATGTATCTAGAGCCTGAAAGCAAGCAATAGCTATCCTATTTTCAAACAAAGTGGACGTCAAGCCCAAATTGATGAGACAAAAAAAGTCACTATATACTTCAATCCCAATAAAAACACCAATAATCTTCATTAGAGAACTAGTGAAAAATCCTAAAATTTATGTGGAAGCAGAAGAGATCCACAATAGCCAAAGCAATGTTGAATAAAAACATCAAAATAGAAGCTAGGCATATAGTGGACATCTATAATTCCAGCACTCAGGAGGACGAGGCAGGAAGATCCTTGTAGAGTTCAAAGCAAGCCTGGACTACATAGTGAAACCTCATCTCAAAAGGGGCAGGGGAGGAAAAAAGAAAAAAACAAAGCAGGAGGAATCACAATTCTGGATTTCAAATTATACTACAAAGTTATAGTGGTCTTACAAAAAAGAAAAGAAAAAAAGATCATGGGTTTGGCACAAAAATAGACATGTCGATCAATGGAACAGACTTTAGGATGCAGAAAAAACCCCATGTATCTTCAGTCATCTGATTTTTGACAATGGGGCCAAAAACATGCTACAGAAAATGGTGCTGGGAAAACTGGTTACCTACACGAAGAAGAATAAATCTAGACCTGTGTTTTCTAAACCTGTACTAAAATCAAATCAAAATGAATCAAAGACCTGGATATAAAAACAGAAACACTAAATCTGCTAAAAGATAAAATAGGTAAACTCTCGAAGTGATAGGAATAGGAAAGAACTTTCTGAAGAAAACCCCACTTACACAAAAAATAATACCAAGTATTAACAAATGGGACTGTATCAAATTAAAAAGCTTCCACACAGCAAAAGAAACAAGACTGAAGAGACAACCTAGGCCACAGAATGCGGGGGTGGGGGTGGGGATGGTGTAATTTGCCAGCTACTCCTCCAACAGAGGACTAATATCTACAATACACAAAGAACTAAAAAGGCAGATGTCTTGTGCTCTGGGTGAATGATTTGGGGATGACAATGCACAATGTATGTACCACCGTTACTCCCTGATTGATGTACCTTAAAATTTTGTTGTAAGTTAAAAAAAAAACTAAAAAAGTTAGACCTCCTCCTATAAAAGACCCAATCAAACAATGGGCAACTGAAATCAACAGACACGTCTCAAAAGAAAAAGTACAGGGGCCAGGGATATAGCTCAGCAGCACAGTGCCTGCCTGGCAAGCCCAAGATTCTGAGTCTGATTCCTGGTTCCTCCCTGAAAAAAGAAAAAGCATACATGGCCAATTAGTATATGAAAAAAATTTTCAGCATGTTTGGCCATTAGAGAAACGTAAATCAGAATGGGATTTCATTTTACAGCAATAAGAATGGGGATGGATCATCAAGGACTGAAAAAAAAGACATACCACCAAGGTAGTGGGGAAAAAAAACCTTCTACACTGTTGGTAGGAATGTAAACTAGTGTAACCACTATGGAAATCAGTATGGAGACTCTTCAAAAAATTAAAAATAAAAACTTTTAATGATCAATCCTGTAATTACCTACTGCACAATATACTACATACCACTATCTGAAGCCACAGAGCAGTTAGAACACAATGAAAAGTGAAGAAACAAAAAAGAGTAAGAGTAAAAACCTACTCTTTATATTCCAGGTTTTTACTTTCATTTGAATAGTAAAAGAATAAATTTCTGTATTTTAAGCCACTCAATGCATAGTAATTTGTGATGACACACTTAGGCAACAGTTGTACACACACACACACACACATACACTAAAAAGAAGGCTTTTATAGCTGCTTCCAGAGATACTCATTCTGCCCAGATGACTCCACATTTCAGATCTTTTCTATTGTATAGGTAGTTATCTTTGTAGACATCTGATACTGTTCGTGCACTGTCCAGTCTTTCTACAGAGGCTCACTCACTAGGGTAGCAGAAACTATCTTGAAACTCTTAAAAATCTCACTAGGGAGGCAGGTAGTACTTTTTTAGCTTTTGCCCTATTCTCCCACAAGACACCCAAGTGTACTGGCAAAAATGCAATCCTACAAGCAATTCGTATTTTGACAAGAGACTTGCAGAGAAATGCAGTCATTTGTATCTAGTTTTGAGTTTTCAGAATGAAGTGAAGATTTCAAATAGAAAGAGGAAAAGAGAGGGAGAGAAACTGATGTACGTGTGTGTATGTTTTTACAGGTGTGTCCACTTCAAGGGCCTCGTAGCAAGGTTCCCCAATAACAATTGGCATACTTGGTGCCCAGTATTTGTTTTCTAAATATATACTCAAAAGTAACCAAAGATCCATAGGATAATCATTCCAGGACCATTGTGTGTGTGTGTGGGGGGTGGGGAGACAGCAAAATGAGCACATGGGAATGCTTTTTTGTGCCAGAATAAGCAAACATTAAATGCAGAAAGGAACCTCAGGGGCCTAATCTGAGACAATTTGAGCATCAAAATAAGTTAGGACAGAAATGAACTATAGCCCACTGAATAAAATATAATCCATGAATCCATACTGATACAAACAAAACACTCCACTGCAGAATACCAACTGATTAATGTAGATGAAATAAGACACAAGTTATCATTTTTTGACCAGTCATAATAATGAAGTACTTAGCTATAAAAACATTTTAAAAAGTAATTTTAGAAATCAAGGCAGTGGAGCTGGGGATATAGCTCAGTGGCACAGCGCTGCCTGGCAAGCGCATGGTTCTGAGCTCAATTCCTGGTACATTAAAAAAAAAAAAAAAAAAAATCAAGGCCATGAGTCTAGTGTGGTGACCACACCTATAATCCCAGCACTCTGGGAGGCTCCAGAATGAGGACTGCAAATCAAATTCAAGCCTAACCTGGGCAACTTAACTGAGACCCTGTCCCAAAATAGGAGCCGGAGATGTAGTTCAGTGCAAAGGCCCTGAGTTCTATCCCCAGTAGTACCCCCCCATTCACAGCAGACGTCATCAACAGATATTAAAGCTACAGGGCAAAAATGTAATGAGTCTACATAATTTTGAAGCAGCTCTCCACAAATTACAGGAAAGATACTACCTTAAACAGGTGATTACAATATCATCAAAACTGTGACAAACATCATATGGCTGTCATGATGCATAGGACATGTGATTCTGTGTGTCCTTGCCAAAAATTATGCTACCTGAATCAAATCATTAAGAGACCTTTTATACTGCTGGCTTCAGCAGCACATATACTAAAATTGGAAGACACTTTGTACAAAATAATTGTACAATTAAAAAATGTGAAAGTTGAGGAAATGTTCCATATTAAAAGTAACTTCAAGAGACATTAAAAGAGAGAGACATGACCATGCTTGACCCTAGACTACATTCTGGGCATGGGGAAAATACACAAGTGCACCTATAAAAGACAGTATTAGGACAAAGGACAACACGTGACTATGGATTGTGGGTTACATCATGTTGAATCAATGTTACATTTCCTGCAGAACTGCAACTACATAAGAGAACATCTTTGATCTTAGGAAACACATATTAAAGAGTTTTGCTAAAAAGGGGCATACTGTCTGCAACATAATTCTCATAGAATTCAGGAAAAAATATGTGTATGTACGTGCAATGAGTGTATATTTATGTGGGGGAGACAGAGAGTTAAGAAATGACAATTAGACAAAATGTAAACATATGGTGAAAGTGGTAAAGGGGAGTGTGGGGATGGTTTGTAATCTTGTAACTTTTCTGTAAATTTGAAATAAAATAAGGAAGAAAGTGAAGAGAGGAAAACAAAAGAAAAAACAGTTTTTGCCTTTAGAAGCTGTAGCTTGGCTAGGGAACAATACGTCAATTACTAAATCATTTAAAATTCAGAAATAAACTTCAGAGAAATGAATAAAATAGGATGTAAAATATTTTTCCCAAATTAAACATGTGGTATAGTTTAAGGAGACTGAAACATAATTGTATGTTTCTCTAACACTTGTCTTTTACTATGTATGCATATGTATTCTCTTTCCTAAAGTGTTTTTTCCTAGTTTCAAGTTTTCTAACTGTATTCTGATTACTTAATACAAATAGAGGCTTAGCAACTTGAAAAAACAATAACTCATCAGATAACTGTCAGACAGACAAAAGACAATCATTTTTAACCTTTGGACTTGAAAAACAAAACAAAACAAACCCCAACTAATTTTTTAAAAAGTTAGCTAACATCACAAGTGGATCAGGAAAAGGAAAGTCATGATTCAGTTCCAAATCAAAGGTTAGTATTTAACCAAACAGAAAGGCTTTAAATAAATATAGATCTCAAGATGTTCTTCTTCTTCCTCCTCTTCTTCTTCCTCCTCCTCTTCCTCTTCCTCTTCCTCTGCCGCTTCCACTTCTGCTTCTTTTTTTTGGTACTGGGGAACTCACAAGCTCACACCTGCCAGGCAAGAGCTTATGCCACTGAGCTAAATCCCTGGCCCTCAAGATGGGTTTTTAAAAAGATGTTTTGATTTTTAAATTTTTGTTACTAGGAGAACAAAAGAGATGAGCAGAACACTTGTACTTTGCATTATTCATTAACATATGTCCTGACCTTTGCCAACATTGAGATAGTACTAGAATTGATCAAATATTCTCCACCTTACAGAGCTTTCCGGTGTCAACTGTTTTCATTTATTTCATAAATGCAAAACTCCTTTGAAAGACATTTAAAAACTCATTACTGATAAAAGATACATTCAATTTTGTCTCCCACACAATACTGTCAATGAATCCATCAAAATAAAGTCACACTAACTGCAATTACCACAGAGCAATTAACCACCACAGTGCCAGGAGGCCCAGCTATGTTTATGATGGCATGCTCTTCTTTGCAGGTTTTATGACCACTATCTTTGTTCAGATCTACGCTATCATGCCTGCAGGTTATTCTAGCAACTTCCTAAGTGGCCCTTCTTCTTTAATCCATGACTGTCAGACTAATCTTTCTTAAAGACTCTATTCATGACAAGATTCTGCTCAACCACCCAAAACAGTTTCCCATGACATTCTGAATTAAGTACAAACACTTCATCACATGATTTTAGAACTCTGCCATGAATTCAACCTACAATTTCAACTTCATTCTCCAAAAATAAGTCATGCTTTCCCAACCTGGCCTCTGTTCAGGTTTTCAACCTTACAGCAACATCTCACCTGTCAAGAGTGACAATACACTTCTCTACCTCTCAAAATTCCATTGTGATGATAGTGAACAATTACATAACGAAAGAAACTCATAAAGACACTGAAAAATGAAGACGCCAAAGGTATGAACATATCAGAGATTTTGATAAATTTCTAGAAGACAGAAACAGAGTCCTACAGGGCAGATGAACCATAGCAACAGGAGCCATGGCTCAAAGCAAGCATTTTCACTTAACATTTATTGATCAAGTATGTACTAAACACATACTACATATCAAACAATATTCCAGAAGGTCAGGATCTAGCCATAAATATGACAAATAAGGATTCTGCTAACACTGAACTTACATTCTAGTCAAAGAGAAATATTAAGTAACAAAAAAAATGAAATCAGTGACAATTATGGAGCTTTTAAATTAGCATTTTGTGACAAGTGAAAAAACTGCTTTAGGTTTGATGAACAGTGAAATCCTTTTAGTGACACTTAAACTGAAATACGAACGAGAATTTTACACATAAGAAATCAAGGGGGAAGAAAACAGAAAGATTAATCTGGTGGGAATACAAGGAATAAAAAGTGATTCAATTAGAGGGGTATGAGAAGTCAGATCATGTAAGAATTTGTAAACCAAGATTCTGGCCCTCTTGAAGGTTATGTAATAGGAAGTCACTTCTCACAAAAGGTTGTAATAAAGGTGAAGTCCATTGTAAAAGAACAGAGAGTTAAGAGTATTAAGAAGGACAGATAAGGAGAAAAAAAATGCTGTGTAGAACAGCACCCAGTAATCTCCAAGCTAGTGCTCTCCCCTAGCCCGTGCCCTTTCACTCAGGGTTCATGAAACCAGAAGAAAACAACTTTCTGGAGTCATGATTTTCCAGTTTGGCCTGTGTTTACAAACTGCAATACCTGCCAAATGTATGCTACTAGGAAGCATGGCGCCTGGGGAAGGCACACCTTAGCTAAGAACATTAGAATTTTAAAAAAAGTTATTCTGGAATCAGTGGAAAAGTTATACAACTTTGTGATTATTCTTCACAACTTTGTGGTTATTCACTTTAAAGAGTGAATGTTACATACTACCTTAGTTTAGAAAAACAAATGTTTAAGTGCCATGCTAGTTAAAAAGGAGTTGGATACCACTTCCTCTGAGAGGTTTAAGAACTCTGTACCTCTCCCCTGCATTTACAGTTAATCAGTTTTGTATTATGAAGTGGTTACTTATGAACTTGCTTTATCATCCTCCACGCCCAACTAGGTTGCAAGCTCTGGAAAGAGAAAGACCAAAAAATTCGCATTTTTCATCACAGAATAACAACCACAAAATCATATTCAACTTTTTTTCCTGCTATCTACAGTTTAAGATAATTCAAAATTTAAGATGACAGCTAATTTAAAATGACTCAAACTGAAGTCTTTAAAAAGTGATCAACTTACCTGGTTCTAGATAAATACTAATTTAAAGAAATCAACATTTTAAAATTAATTCCCCTATCAATACAAGAATGATTTAGAAAAATCTGAAAAATTTTCATAATATCTCCATAACATTTCTGTAAGGGTATTTCTAGACATATGATTTAATAGCTATACATATCATTTAATAGCTGTAATACATTCTCTGGTATAACTGCTAGCTAGCACCTGACAATTCCAGCTTAACCTAGTTTTAAGCAAAGAATCTATACAAATCCTAAGTGTAATGAAGCTTATTAGTACATTAGTCATAATGTATCTCTTCTCTCAACCTCCTTCATTTCCTATTCTTTCTCTTCCAAGGGCTTATTACAAAATATTTTATTCCTATTCTGCTGTCTGCTGTACACCTCCAACTCTGTGATTCTGACTCTCCATTCTATCTTATTAATCATCTCTCAATATCCCTCAAAGAAGTTATTCACAAAATTCCTATATTGGAAAAAGCAAAATCCACTACTAAAAAGTTTTTTTTTTTTTTAACGAATTAACCAGAATTTTTAATGGAAATGCAAGGTGGTAGAGAATCACTTTACACAACCCCATATCTGATAGTTCTTCCTCTATGCCTTATTTTTGTTTTTGCTTTTTGAGACAGGGTCTCACTATGTAGTTCAGACTGGCCTCAAACTGGCAGCAATCCTCCTGTCTCAAACTCCTGAGTGCTGAGATTACAGGCATTTGCCACCATGCCTGGTTTTTCTATATTGTAATATTTTATTCCAGGACTCAGAAATTCAACAGAAATGGGCCATTATTTATTATATTAATCAGACACAAATGGAAATAGGTAAGATTTAAACTGCTTTAATAAAAAAATAGTTGGAGGAGGAGAAGATGGCGGAACAGTAAACAGCAGGGTAAACGCCCTCCCTGAAAGATACTGGCCAGATGCTGGAATACAGCAACATGGGGAAGACAAAAAGGAGGGAGGTGGGTCCTATGGATCCAGGAAGAATCTAAAGCGAAAACTGAAGCCCACAGAAAGAGTGGAAAAAGGCATTTAGATAAGGAGGGCAGTGACTGGCAGCATCTCTGCCTGGAGCCAGATCCACTCTGTGAAAGGAATTGCTGCAACCTGGGGACACATGGTTTGAGAGCTGTGGCCCTGGCGGTGGCAACCCTGGAGTCCTCAGCCCAGCGAGATGGCACTGGAAGACAGCAGCAGTGGACAGGAGGAGCAGACCTGGAGAACTGTGAGTGAGGAGGTCCCTGCCCTCCCGCGTGAGGGGGAGATTGGCGGGGAGACATCTTGGAGTTGGGCTGGGGACTCCTGGCTGGGTGTGGACCCACGGAGTTTGCTCAGGCTGAGCCCTGTCCCTGCGAGCATACTGGGGGCCACCTCGGAGGGTCCCTGCGGGTGACAGGCTTGGTCTGGAGACGGTGGCTCTGCACGCGCTCCAGGGGTGTTGTGGAGAGTCTGTGGGTGACCGGCCCACCAGTCCAGGTTTGCAGGTGGCTGCACAACCCACCAGCCATCACAGAGTCAAGGCAGGCTGGGGAAAGGCAGTGGATAGCACTGTAACAGCGCCTCCAGTGGCAACCATCAGATATCCATAGTTGGCACCGGCTGGAGGAACCAGTCTCACTTCAGAAAGGTTGTGGCCAATGCAGGGAGTGCCTGGGTCCCCAGTACCAATTTGCCCAGGGGAACCCAGGAAAATGCCAAGACAAAGAAGCAAGGGGCAGTCTCTGGCCTCCAGTTCAAGCAGAGCAAGCCCAGGAGATGCAAACGCAGAGGAGATCGGGAGTCCCACAACTGAAGTTTGTGAGGTGATGGCAATGGAAGTAAAAAAACAACTTCAAGAGGCTATAAAAGAAACTAGAACAGAAATACTAACTCAACTAAAAGAAGAAATGAAAAACATAATGAAAGAACTGCTAGGCAACCCTAAAGGAGACATAGATGAAAAAATGAAGCATAGGAAAACGAGGGAAACCTGGAATGAACAATACAAAAAAGATTTAGTACACATGAAACAGATTCAAAGAGATTACCAGGAATTCAAAAAATCCAATGAAAGCTGACGAAACCACCTGAAGGAAACTAAAGATAGACTTTCAAACCTAGAAGACAGGTTCACAGCCTGTGATCGTGAAAGGAAAAGTCTCTTAAAAATAACAAGAAACCTGGAAGTAACAATACAACAGCTGCAAGACAACCTAAAGAAACATAACTTGAGAATTAAAGGTGTGAGTGAAAAAGCAGGGGTCAATACAAATCAAATTAAAAGCCTATTTACAGAAATAATTTCAGAAAACTTTCCAAGCATTGGAACAGGAAGTGACTTTCAGATAAGTGAAGCATATAGAACTCCAGTTAAACATAACCAAAATAAACCTACACTCAGACATTTACTAATCAAGATCCCAGAAATTCAACACAAAAACAGAATATTAAAAGCTATGAGAGAAAAAAAAACAGATCACCTACAAAGGAAAACCCATCAGAATCACGACAGACTTCTCAACACAAACCATCAAGTCCAGAAGAGCTTGGAGTGAAGTATTTCAAGCCCTGAAAGAAAACAACTTCCAACCCAGATTGATGTACCCTGCAAAATTATCTTTCAAAATCAACAGAAAAACAAGATACTTCCACGACAAAGAACAACTAAAGGAATTTATGACAACCAAGTCAACCCTACAAAGAATACTGAAGGACATTTTAAAGAGAGAAAAAAAGTCCACAACTCTAGAAACAGCAGCAGAGGGATATCACCAAGTGGGGCAGACAACTGAATAATCCATCATCGGGATTTGAGTCCAGTAATGTCTTCAATGAGCCGTTTAGTTTGATCTCATTCTATCTCGTCCTGCCTAATTTTATTATATATGATGACATAGACAGCTACTCCAATGCTAACAAAATATATTAGGATAGCCTTTATTGATATTTGATCACCTTGTTTTGAAACCCTGTAGTGCTTTCATTGTTCTGTTTTGAGTGATTTTAACCTATTTTGGTTTGTTTGATTATATTATAACAGATGATATAGGCAACTGCTTAGAAGATAATGAGGCATTATAGAAATCAACGTTGTATTACTATGTATTCTTTCCATTGTTTTATCTTTTATTGGTTTTACTCTGTACTATTTTGTTTGATTATATTAGGCCCGATGGTATGGGCATTTATTTTGAAGATAACAAGAGGTATTACAAGGGGAAACGAGAAAAGAAGGAAGGGAAAAGGAAAAAGACATAGATTTATATGTGGGTATACATAAAAAAATGACTATACTACTAAATCCATTAACTACTGAGAGAACAGTTGATACTCATGTCTATATCCATCAATCTGAGCAACCCCTTTGAAGGTAATGATATACAATGTTACAACCACTGTCAAACTCCAATCATCTCATTTTGTAAACCTATAATGTTACAGTATTGGATTTGTTGTTGTTGTTTGTTGGTCCCTTTAGCTTTTTGTTTCTCTTTTCTGTGACCATTGTTTTATTTTTTATTGGCTTTATTCTGAACTATTTTGTCTGATTATATTAGGCCTGATGATATGGGCAGTTAATTTAAAGACAACAAGAGGTATTCTAAGGTGAAAGGAGGAAAGAAGGAAGGGAAAAGGAAAAAGACAAATTTATAAATAGGTGTACATAAGGTAGTTATAACGACTATGTGACTAAATGTATTAGCTACTGAAAAGAACAGTTAATACTCATAGGATTAGATCAATTTTACATGTCTATATCTATTAATCTGAACAACCCCTTTGAAGGTAACAATATGCAATATTGTAACTACTGTCAAATTCCAACCATCTTATTTTGTAAACCTATAGTTATATCGATTTGTTGTTGTTGTTTGTCTCTTTTGCTTTTTGTTTCTCTTTTCTGTGTCCATTTTCTCTTAAATAAAAAAAACAGTTTTTAAATCTCAATGAAATTTCTGGAATGAGTCTGTTGAATATTTAAATAATACATGCCGAACATCTTCTAATTTTTTTTTTCTTTTGGTACCGGGGATTAAACTTAAAACCTTGTGCCTGCCAGGCAGGCGCTCCACTTAGGCCACTGAGCTAAATTCCCAGCCCTATTTTTTGAGACAGGGTCTCACTATGCAGTTCAGGCTGGCCTTGAACTCACTTTGTAGCCCAGGCTGGTCTCAAACTCACAACGATCCTCCTGCCTCAGCCTTCCGAGTGCTGGGATTAAAGGCATGCACCACAATGCCTGGTTCATCTTCTAATATTTTAATACCAATTCCAGCCTAAGTCATCTATGACTAAACAAGGAGTTAAAGAGATTTAAAATTTTTGTTCTAGTTCTACCACTAAGTAACTAGAACTTTCAAACAGACATATATTTTGATGATATCCATCACCCCCATTACCCTTTCCTATTTCCTTCCCCCTTACTTCCTTCTTCTTGTTGAATAATTGTCTCTCTTCTACTTTTTTATGTCATCTTTTTAGACCACATACTTTCAGAAAAAGTGATTCTTATCTGAGTCTGGCTTATTTCATTTAACAAGATGATCTCCAGTTTCACCTATTTTCCTACAAATGACATAATTTCATTCTTTCTTTAAAGCTTAATACTCCACTGTGCATACATTCACAATTTCTTTATTCATCTGTTGACAGGCACCCAGGCAGGTTGTGTATCTTGGATACTGTGAATTGCGCACAGTGAATATGGGTATGTAGGTGTCCTTCTAATGTGCTGACTTTAATTCTGTTGGGTACATACCAAACAGAGGCACATGGCTAGTCACCTAGTTCTATTTCTAGCTTTTAAGGAAGACTCCATACATATTTCTATAGTGATTACATGAATTTTCCCCACCAGTACAGAAGAGCTCTGCTTATTTTTTGTATTCTTGATGACAGACATTCTGATTAGGGTGAGACAGATCTCAATGTAGCTTTATTTTTTTGGTACTGGGGATCAAACTCATGACCTTCCACTTGCCAGGCAGGCACTGTGCCATTGCGCTATATATTCCCAGCCTTTCAATGTAGCTTTGATATTCATTCCCCTAATGGCTAAAGATACTGAACATTTTTTCACATATTTACTGGCCATTTGTACTTCTTTTGAGAACAGTCTGTTCATTCATTTGCCCATTGATTGGGGTATGTGATATTTTGGTATTTAATTTTTTGATTTCTTTATATACTCTAGATATTTATCCTGTTGAAAGAAGCTAGTAAAGACATTCTCCCATTCTACAGGCTGTCTTTTTCTCTACTGAATGCTTCTCTTGCTGTGCAGAAACTTTAGTTTGATGTAGCCCCATTTGATTCCTGCTATTATTATTATTTTTTTTTTTTTGCGGCACCGGGGATTGAACTCACAACCTCGCGCCTGCCAGGGCAGGCGCTTAAGGCACTGAGCCAAACTCCCGGCCCTCCTGTTATTATTTTCTGTGCTACTGGGGTTCTATTCAAGAAATCTTTGCCCATGCCTATAGCTTCAAGTGCTTCCCGTATGTTTTCTTCTAGCAGTTCCAAAGTTTCAGGTCTTGTATCTAGGTCTTTGGTCCATTCTAAATTTGATCTTTGTACAGGGTGAGAGACAGCGATCTAGTTTCAGTCTTTTACATATGGATGTCCAGTTTTTCTAACCATCATTTCTTTTTTTTGTACCGGAGATTGAACTCACCACCTTGTGATTGCTTGCCAGGCAGGTGCTGTGCTGAGCCGTATCCCCAGCCCCTCTAGCACAATTTGTTAAAAATGGCTATCGTTTGTTCAACTTGTCTTTGGCCCTTTCGTGAAGAATCAGATGGTTGTAGTTACTTTGCCTTGTTTCTGTCCTCTACTGTATTCCAATGTGCTAGCAACCATGCTGCTTTTGTTACTATGACTTTGTAGTACAGTTTGAAATTAGGTATGGTGATGTCTCTAGCCTTTTTTTTTTTTTTTTTTTGTGGCACCAGGGATTGAACTCACAATCTCGTGCCTGCCAGACAGGCGCTTAAGCCATTGAGCAAAACTCCAGGCCCTAGTTTTTTGAGTCAGGGTCACACTATGTAGCTCAGGCCGGTCTTGCGCTCCTGTGGTAGCCCAAGCCAGCCTTGAACTCACAAGGCTCCTGCCTCAGCCTCCCAAGTGCTGGGATTAAAGGCGTGCACCACCACGCCCGGCTAGCCTTTCTCTTTTTGCATTCGGTTATTTTGGCTATCCTGGGTCTTATAGGACTTTAGGATTGCTGCATTTACTAGTTAAGAATGTAATTGATGCTGGATGTGGTAATGCACACCTGTAATACTAGCACTCCAGAGGCTGTGGCAGGAGGATCGCCATGAATTCAAGGACAGCCTGGGTTACATCAGGGAGTTCAAGGCCAGTCTGCAGTACATAGTGAGATCCTGTCTCAACAAAACAAAACAAAACAAAAGAATGTGATTGGTATTTTTATGGGATTACACTGAATCTGTAGATTTTTTGGTAATTTGGCCACTTTCACAATATTATTTCTGCCAATCTATGAACACTAGAGATCATTCCATTTTCTAGCATCTCTTCAATTTCTTCAGGGTTCTATAATTTTCATTGTAGAGGTCTTTCACCTCTTTGGTTAGATTGATTTTTATTTTTTTGAAGCTACTGTAAATGGAATTGTTTTCCTAATACCTTTCTCAGCTAGTTCATTATTACTATATAGAAAAGCTGTTGATTTTTTAAAATGTTGATTTGTATCCTTGGAACCATTTATCCTTAACATTCTTAACATTTTCAATAATACCATTGCCATGAATAAAATATACTAGGCAATTCCTTATCCGAATAACTACACCTCCAGAAACATACTACAGAACGTTAGTTTTAAAAAATTACAGTGCCTGTGATACCAATACGCAGGAGGCTGAGGTAGGAGAATCACCCTCAGAGCTACATAGTTCCAGGCCACCAGAGCTACATAGTGAGTTCAAGGCCAGCCTGAACTACATATCAAGATCCTGTCTCAAAGCCGGGCGTGGTGGTGCACGCCTTTAATCCCAGCACTCGGGAGGCTGAGGTAGGAGGAGCGTTGTGAGTTCGAGGCCAGCTTGGGCTACAACGCTAGGGCAAGGCCCGCCTAAGCTACATAGTGCGACCCTGCCGTAAAATACCAGGGCTGGGAGTTTGGCTCAATGGCTTAAGCGCCTGCCCTGGCAGGTGTGAGGTTATGAGTTCGATCCCCAGTGCCGAGAAAAAAAAAAAATCCTGTCTCAAAAAAACTTAAAAAAAAGAAAAAAAATTTCTTTCATACTCATCAAGCTGGCAAAAAACAGTAAGTGTGGTAAAACCAGGGGTGAGAGGATGCAAAGCAGTGGGAATATCCTAGAAAGGACCTATACACTTCATCATTTAAAGATTACATATTTTATGACCCACCAATACCAAGTCTAAGTGTCCAACTATGAGACAAACACCATGAAAAACATAAAATAATGTTTACTGTGGATCCTGGCTAACTCCCCCAGAAGATGAAAGGAAATTTCCAATTATGCTGAAAAATGAATAAACTGGATCTATAAGAATCAGCATGAATAATGTTAATCATATAATTTAGTAAAAAAAAAACGCAGATTTTAAAAGGGTAAGTATAGCAAACTCAAAGCACAGAAAAGTAATCTAAAATTCTACGAATATACACATATACATTAGACATTCTAAAATATGCAACAGAACAAGATATATTATTTAAGGAAGAATTTTCACTGTACAAGCTATATCTCTTTAAACGAAAACAACTGATCACTACCAGTGGTATGTACATATCTAAGTTTGATACTAGGGTTTAATAATAATTTTTTTAAAAATTCTAAATGTGGAAAAGATTGTATACAAATACGTGCAACAAAGTCAAACAAGCAGCAGAAAATGTGTACCCTGAAAATGAGCTATAGAAATACACATGCACACACAAGAAAATATACCAAAAATTTAATGATGGTCATTCCTGATTAGTAGGTTTATGTTTTTTAAAAAAATATTTGCAGTATTGGCAATTGAGCCCAAAGCCTCAAGGTTACTAGGCAAGCACTGCCATTGAGCTGTATGCCTAGCTGTTTAAAACTTTTTTGCGGGGGCAGGACACAGGATCTCCCCAAATTATTTGGGCTGGCCTCAAAATTGTGCTCCTCTTGCTGAATAGCTGAGATTACAGGTGTGAATCACTGTGTCTGGCTATTTGCTTCTTTATGCATTTCCTGTGTTGCATATTTCCATTAATATTATTAGTGAAAGAAACAGAAGTAGCAAATCATAAAATGTAAGCTCAAAAACCCTCTGGTAAAAACACAGGCGCAATTAAACAGGTGCGATTATATTTTACTTCTGATTTAATACTCCGACTATATTAATAAAGACAGTCCTCTTTAAAAATGAATATGCACAACCAAACAAAGGCAGAATGGCGCCAATAACTACACAGCTTTAAACTCCTAGTTTTACATTTCTAAAGATAACTGTTCTAGTCACCTCTATTTCTAGCAGTGTCACATCAGAATAGATGTTCCCTTTATCTATGCATCAGATACTGTAATCATATGGAAACTTTTCATATCAAACCTTAATTTATATCATGGAAATGAAGCATGTGTAAAGGATAAATTTTTTAAGGATGATTTTTTTGGCTGTAAGAAATAATAGAACACAGCATGCCATGTTCACGTAACATTCTTAGGCAAATAAAAAATACAAAACATTGCTGAAATTAAAGATGTAAATACATGGACAAATATACCATATGAATAAATTAGAAGATACAGTATTATCGTTAGTTCTCCCCAAACAAACTGCCTAGTTGATATAACCAACATCCCAGGCAAAATTCATTTTAAACAGAAACTGATAAGGGGGGGTGCTGCAGCACAGCTCAGAGGCACAGTGACTGCTTCAGCATGCTCTGTATCTTGGGGTGGATCCAAGGCACAAACACACACACAGAAAGAAAGGAGGGAGGGAGGGACCGAGGAACTGACAAGGTGACTCTAAAATTTTTACCCCCCCCCCCGCCAAAAAAAAATAGACAGGGATTTAGCTCAGTGGCACAAGCCCTTGACTGGCAATTGTGAGGTCATGAGTTTGATTCCTAGTACCAAAATAAATAAATAAAAAGATGAGACACTAAGAAGTCTTCTGTACATGTTACACAGCTTTTTGCCTATGAACTTATTTTCTCTGCCCAGGTTCTTCTGACAGTAAGTGGGGATCAGCATTAAAATCAAATCTTGTTCTAAAAAAAAAAAAATTACTTGGAATAGCCAAAATAATCTTGAAAAGATTGAAGAACTGAATCTACCTCACTATAAGGCTAAATCTGACTCATTATAAGGCTGTATTTAAAACAAGGGAGGAGAGAACCAAGATGGTGGAGTGATAAGCAGCAGTGAAACAGTCTGAGAGTCACTGTCCAGACTGGAATAGAGCAATGCGAGGAAGACAAGGAGGGAAGTGGGTCCCCTGGACCCAGGAAGGATCTGAAGCGTGAACTGAAGCCCAAGGAGACAGTGAAGAGACTTCCCTGAAGGAGGAGGTAGGCGATGGTGCCTTCTCCCTGAGATGGGACTCACTGCACAGAAAGAGCTGTTCAAACCTGTGGACACATGGGGATGGCTGGAGACACCAGAGGCCTCCATAGAGAGACGCAGCAGTGGAGGGAAGTAGTGGATGTGAAGGACTGCACTAGCTGCCACTGTTCGTCTTTGTATCCAAAGACTGAGACTGACTAAGGGTCACAGAAAATACTGTGGCACAGTGCTAAAGAACCAGGGACTGGACCAAGCAGGCAGCAACTTCTCATCCCCAACAAATTGAAGAGGTAGGATCTTGCAACAGACTCAAAACCCAAAAACCAGCTACACCTAGAAGATACCTCGGAGAGGTAATCACTTCCTAAGTGTTCTAAAGACTAGCAATAAAGCAACCCACCATAGGCAATTCACAAGCATCAGTCTGGGAATTAAACTAAAAAAAGAAAAATGAGAAGACCCATTTTAACAAGATGCAACTGCAGACATCCAGTTCACCAAAGGCAAACTCGAGACAATAGGGTGAGAGGTCTGAAAGCCACCCACCCGGCCTCTCTGAAGTGGTAACAACAAAGCAATTGAATGAGTCCCTAGAAAAGCATCAAATCAGAAATGGTGTCCACAATGAAAACCAGACTTAGTATCTCTAGAGCAGATACAGACAAAAAAATAGAGGCGCTTAAGAAAATCATGGAAGCCATGAATACTCAGCATAGGAAAGAAACGTAATTCATGAGGCAGATTCAAGCAGATACCCAGGAGAATAAAAATTCCAATGAAACTATCTGCAGCAGATTAAGCCAATGTGAGGACAGGATCTCAAATACAGAAGACAGGCTTGCAGTTAGCAATCAACAAAAAAAAGATTTCTCAAAAACAGCAAGGGACCATGAGAAATCAATCCAGCAGTTCCTAGATGAGACAAGAATAATAGTAAGATTAACTGAAGTCAATGAACAAGCAGGAGATACCACAAAATACATTAAAAATATGTTCACAGACATGACAGAAAACTTTCCTGGTAGAGAAAAAGAATTTGACAAACAGATAAATGAGGCACATAGAACTCCAATTAGCAATGATCAAATATAAATCTACAGCCAGGCACATCATAGTCAAGATTCCAGAAATTTAACACAAGAAGAGAATCCTAAAAGCTGTTAGAGAAAAGAAACAAATCACCTATAAAGGAAACCCATTAGAACTACAGCTGATTTCTCAGCACAAATTCTCAAGTCAAGGAGAGTTTGGAGTGAAGTATTTCAAAGACTTTACGAATAAAACCCTGATCCCACAGGAACTATCACAAAGAACCAATAACTGGGATCTCATCTCATTAAAAAGCTTTTGTGCAAGAAGAGAAACCACCAACAGAGTGAAAAGACAACCCACAATGTGAGAAAAAAAATCTTCCTTAAAGGATTACCATTGAGAACATATAAAGAACTAAAAATATCAGACTTCCCAAATTTAAAGTCCCAATCCAAAAATACGCATCTGAGATGAATACACACTTCTCAGATGAAAACATACGAACATCAAATAAACATATGAAAAAATGTTCCACATCACTGGTCATTCAAGAGATGCAAATTAAAACACTGAGATTCCACCTCACCCTGGAAAGAATGGCTATTATCAAGAAATCAATGAATAACAAATCCTGGTGGGGCTGTAGGGAAAAGGGAACTCTTCTCCATTGTAACCAAGACACCAGAGCTCCAACTTTATAATGTTAGTGCTT
The DNA here is from genome assembly GCA_004363535.1 of Dasyprocta punctata. Taxonomy (NCBI): domain Eukaryota; kingdom Metazoa; phylum Chordata; class Mammalia; order Rodentia; family Dasyproctidae; genus Dasyprocta; species Dasyprocta punctata. Next base: position 56,085 of record RJWM01002360.1, on the reverse strand, counting down.
GTATTTATAGCCTGTGATCCATTCTGAATTAATTTTTGTTTATTGGCTACTGTGAATATTGAGTACCCCATATTTATTTCCAAAGCTATGTGAAAAAACTATATATATTTTTTCAGCATACTTTTTTTTTTTTTTTTTTTTTCTTTTTTTTTTTTTTTTTTTTTTTTGCCAGAAAATTGAACTCAGGACCTTGCTCTTGCCAGGCAGGCACTGTGCCACTGAGCTATATCTCTGGCTCAGCATACTTTTTAAAAATACATATATAGTTACACATAGGTTTGGAAGTGGAAAGACGTTGTCCTTGTTACCTACTTTGACTTTAATAACTTTGTTGAAAAATCATTGTATAAATGTGAGTCTATTTAACTCTCCAGTGTGTTACTTTGATTTACATAATTCCCCCTCATTTTGCCAGTACTGTCTTGGGTTTTTTTTATTGTTGTTTTGTTTTTATATAAGAACTCAATTTAAGGCAGTCGAGCACTTATCTTTTATAAAGGAAAGAGTTCTAAATGTGCTTTCTGTAAGGACAAGTGGCTGTGGCAGTATGCAACTGTTACATACATATATATATATATATATATATATATATATATATGCATTTTCTCCTGAGTAGGATGTTGTTACATAGTTCAGGCTGATCTTAAACTATATGATCCTCCCACCTCAGTCTCCTGGAGTGCTGGCACTACAGGTGTCCATCACCAGACTGAGAACCAGCCATTGTTTTTAAACAGAAAAAAAAAAAAAAGTTAATCTACCTGTCCCTTAAAGGTAAACTTAGTAAAATGATTATACTCTAAAAACAAAAACACCCAAACCATTCACACCTGCATTTCCTCCTTATTTATTGAGCTGTACTTGGGGAGGGGGGCAGCAGTTTGAACTCGAGGCTTTCACACTGCATTGCATCCCTAGTCCTTTTTACTTTTTGAGACAGGCACTTTCCCAGCTGCCCAGGCTAGGCTTGATCAACGTGTAATTCCACTCAGCCTCACCGAGTGCTGGGGCTCACAGCAGGGCTGCCATACTAGCCCAATTACAATGTTTTTAAATGCCAAGAGTTTCTACTGATTTTCTAAGTGCAAACCCTCACACTGCTTTTCAAGAACAGCTGACTGGCACAGAGGAAGCACAAACTTTATTAGCCAGATCTGGATAATAGGTGGATAGAAATTTAATAATGAGTACCTGCATTTAGAAAGTGTGATCCAAGAGGCATTTACTATTTTGGGCACAAATTCTACATAAGCTGCCTTTTAGCTAAGACGGTCATTCAAACATGTGTATTCAAACTAACAGTTAATTTAGGAATCAGGCTTTGGAATTTCTATTATCACCAAGTACTGAAATCAAATATATCACATTCACTAAATTAAACAATATGTATCTTATTCATTGCTTCTGCTTAAAATATTTATTTTTTATACATATTTTTTAAACCTACGAAAAGTAAAAGATTTTTGAAGCAATGCTAACACTTGCAAAGTGTTCTACTCACAAATAAAGAGGATCACCGATTTCTTTCACCAGTCTTCAATGTCATTTATTGCATGAAATTACAGAATGAGCCAAGAAATTATTATCCAAATTATAAATCAACAGTAATCTTTTGTGAATCCTTCTAAGAGATATAACATCAACTTTTTATAAAGAGCCCCTCAAATAAGGCTTTTCATTAAAACATCACTAAATTTCTATTACACATACGTAGGAATTGAGGGTCATTTCAGATGAGGAAAATCAGGTCCAATATTGCAGAACACAGTGGGATATAAGGCAGCATACAATTACTTGCACATAAAGCAAAGCAAGCATAGGAATGCTAATACAATTCTGTTTGGCATCAAACGGCTTCACATAGGAGGAAGGTCTCAAAAGATGAGTAGGATTCTGAGTAGAAAAATTAGGGAGAACAAACCACACAAGACAATTGTGCACAGAGTATTTTCCAAGTAACTTGAGAGACATAAAGAATATACTGTATTTTCAAGGCACATTAGTAGTTACTTTGCTGTGCTACCTTGACTAACAGTTTCATAACTCAAGCTCAGTAAGATCTTCCTAAAAGGTTAAAGCATCCAACTTTTTAGCATACTTACAAAATTGACTGATTCTGTAATATTTGGTCTATTTACTATGCTTATAATCTTAATTCCTACCAGATATTATTATAGACAACTTAGGTAGACATATTACAGGCAGGCACACACGGCTAGGTTATCCAGGGAGTCAGTGCAGGAGATGCGAACACATCGCAACTGTGGCTGGAGGTGCATTTGTTGGAGGCCAGATCTCAAGATAAAGAGGGAGGAAGGCCTACATGCCTCCCCAAGGGATAAGCAATAAGTCACAGATACAATAATTAATATCACCTGGTCCAATAAAGTCTAGCTAGTCACCCAGGTGAGTGACCAGGACTTCCTGATCCATCTCTAAAAAGGTTCTTGATCTTTCCATGTATACTTGCTACATGATCAGCTTCCCCATTGGATCAACACTGCCTAAGCAGCTATACTTAGAATCTTATTGGTTCATCATAGTTTTGACAAACATACACCCCATCATTTTGCTCTATGAAACTACTACCTCTGTGAAATGGGGTCTGAGGCAACCCACTTTCAGGTCCTCTCCTGTCTCTCAGGAGTTCTCTCTCTTAATGCATTTTTCCTACTCTTAACCTCTGCTGTTCCTTAAAATTCATTCTTTGATTTTGGGCAATACGGACTCTGTACCCGACATCTAGCAGTTTGGGAATTACATTTATTCTCCCCACATCAGTATCACCGTTCTTCACTAGGGGCTTAAATTTTAATAGTGTTACATAATAGTTAAGTCATCAATCATGGATCTCTCAACACAGCTTTTTTCCTCATCTAATTAACTGTCCCTTTTCTCATGTCCCTTTTCCTAAACTAATCTCTTCACAAGTTTTCACCTCTTAACCTCTTCTGCTTCTTTTGGGACACAGCTTCTTCAATTACATTTCCTACTGATTTTATCTTGCACTTAAGTGGCATCCTCTCTATTTTGAAGAATACCTGTTTGTTTGCTTTCTCTGTTATGACTAGCTTGTCTAAAGCAGAGAAACTATGTTTATCTCATTTGTAACACTACTACAAATTTTTGGTACCGGGGATCCAACTCACAACCTGGCACCTGCCAGGTAGGCACTTAAGCCACTGAACTAAATCGCTGGCACTAATACATATTTTTATAATGCCAATTTCTAAATCATGAGAGATGTTGTTTAAGACATTGTCCTTGAAGTGTAGCAAATATATTAAAAGAAAAAATTCAGGAAAAAAAAGAGCTTTAGAGACAAATCTGGGAGTCTTAATATCTCACAACTACAGTACAATACCAACATATAAAACTAGTTAAAGTGCTAATGCTATTTTTATGTTCAAATACACTATATTAACTTATTATAAACTCAAGAAAAATTGTGAATTAAGCATATTAGTTATAGCTTATGACTGCCTAAGAAACATGTTTATTTTATAAAATTTTGTTTTGATTTCATCCAGATAAACAGCAGAAGTTTTTGGTTTTGTTTTGGTAGCAGTTTTTAATGCTTCAGTCTCAGGATATTCTTCAAGTATACTGATCCAAAAAAAAAAAAAAAAACCTTTCAAAACTGACTCAATAACAATATTTATAGTCAAATAATTATAGTAGATCAAATAAGAAAAACTTAAGACTTGCAATGAATCATAAAAACGTTTATAATATGATATTAACATTTACTGTTACATGTTTTCACGAAACAAACAGTGACTTATACAGGATGAGTATACGCCCCCCAAAATATGCCTCTATCTTGCTTATCTGAGCACAGTGCACATGCCGTAGTTACACAACTGCTGAGGCAATTTTTGATGAATAGATCTGCACAATACTGAAGTTCTAAAAACCCTAAGTCATGGCTTTCCTTATCAATGACCTGTTTGAAATTTCAAAGGAAGTAAGCACAGAGATAGTAAGAGAAGCTAAAGAATGCCTTCCCCAACCCCTCCAAATTAAACCTGTAGCAGTACAGTCTTGAGTGTTGAAATTTTTAAATATATATACACACATATAAGTAAGCAAATGTGCCAAGACCATACAGTGGGGAAAGGACAGTCCCCTCAACAAATGGTGCTGCGGAAACCAGATCTTCATATGCAAAATAATGAAGTTGAAACTTTAACACTATACTCAAAAATTATTTCAAAATGAGGGCAAAAACTACAAAAAGTCCTAGAAAAATGTATTGGAAAAATCTTCACAACTTGATTTGGCCATTATTTCTTAGACATTATACTAAAAGCACAGGCAACAAAAAAGAAATTGGACTTCATCAAAATTAAAGTTTTGTGCATTAAAGGATACAATCAAGGGAGGGGATGGGGACATAAAAAGAATTAAGATGTCTTACACGTTATGTACCAACTCCCAATGATGAATGCAATCACTACGCACTGCAAACATACACTAAAAGTAAAAATAAAAATTTAGGGCTGGGGATACAGCTCAGGTAGAGCCTTGCCTATCAAGTCGGAAGTCCTGGGTTTGATTCCTAGCACTGCACATACACGAATACACACACACACACACATACACACACATGAACAATAAATAAAAATTTTTTAAAAAGGCTACAAGGCAGTGAAAACACTACCACGGAATGGGAGATTCTGACAAGTCATGTATTTGATAAGGTGTTAATGTCAGAATATATTTTAAAAAAGGAAAACTCCTACCACTCAACAGGAAGCAAACAGCACAATTTAAAAATGGGTTAAGGGTCAGGAATGGTGGTGCATGCCTGTAATCCCAGCACTTCAGAGGAGGCTAAGGCAGAAAGATTGCCATGAGAGAGTTCTGAGGCCAGCCTGGACTACAAGGCCAACAAACAAACAAAAATTAACAAAAAACAACAACAAAAGAAAATGGGTAAAGGATTTGAATAGACGTTTCTCCAAGATACACAAATGGCCAATAAGCACACGAAAAGATGCTCAAATCTCTAAGCTCAGGAAAACCCAAATCAAAACCACAATGAGATACCTTTTCACACTCATAAAGATAGCGATAACAAACAAACATATGCATAACATATATATCTCAAAAGAAGGTCTAAGGATGTAGCTAAGTCATAGAGTGCTTGCCTAATGTGAATAAGACCCAGGTCTAATCCTCACATCACAAAATAAAATTTAAAAATACAGAAAGCAAGTATTGGAAGAATAGACAAACTGGAATCTTTCTGTATTGCTAATGGGAATGATAAATTACATTGTTACAATGGAAAATATGACTGTTTCTCAAAAAAAATTAAATATAATTCATGTTTTATAGTTCTACTTCTAAGTATACAGAGTCCACCAAAAGAATGTATACATCCCAAAAAGAAAAACTTGCATAAATATTTTAGTGCTAAACACATTGAGACATCACGAAATTAATACAAATTATTTTTGGGCTCTAAAATTACAAGAGGTGCTCAAAGTGGTGGCCAATTAGCTTTCAGACATTAGTACTGCAAACTGCTGAAGTTTGTATGCATTTTTTTGGCAGATTCTGTATATACCTCAGAGAACTAAAAGCAGTAAATCAAACAGACAGCTAACTGTACACTAATGTTCATGGAAACATTCACAATTGCTGACAGGCGGAAACTATCCATATGTCTATAAACGCTGTGTAAATACATATATATAAAATGGAATACTGTTCAATCTTTAAAATGAAATTCTGATACATGCTATAATATGCATAAATGATTGATATTATGCTATGTGACATAAATCAGTCAACAGAACAAATTATGATTCCACCTATGGGAAGTACCCAGAGTAGTCAAACTCAGAGACAGAAGGCAGAGAAGTTGTTACTAGGGGATGTAGGGTAGGTGGGGAGTTACTGTTTAGTAAATAAAATTACAGTTTGGAATAATAAAAGTTGTGAAGATACTATAACAGTTGCACAACAATATGAATGTAAAGCTGGGCGTGGTGGCGCACACTAGTAGTCCCAGCACTCTGGAGGCTGAGGCAGGAGGAACACTGTGAGTTCAAGACCAACCTGGGTTACAATGTGAGCTCAAGGCCAGCCTGGACTGCATAGTGAGACCCTGTCTCAAAAAAGACAAAAAACAAACCAACAAACAAATATGAATGTACTTAATGCTACTGAAAAAATTATCCGGTTAAAATGATAAATTTTGTTACATATACTTTACCATAAATTTTTAGGAAAGTGTGTGTTGTCTATTTTACTATGGTGGCAGCACAGGAAAATGGTTAAGAGTACTGTACAAGCTTTAGAATTAGCTTGTCTAGTTTCAAACAGCTCTGCTGCCTCATAGCTCTATAATCTCTGGGCAAGTAACCTACTGTCTACACTTGTTTTCTCTCTTAATAACAGAACCTATTTCATAGGGCTATGGTGAGAATTAACTAAATCTATACATACAAAGTGTTTCAGATCATGCATACCACTTAGTAGTGACTTTGTTATTATGAGTTTAAAGCACACTTTAAATTTGCTTTTGCGTGTGGTACCAGCGATTAAGTCTAGGACCCTGTGCGTGTAAGTGTTCTATCACTGAGAAACACCCCCAACCTTTAAATGAAACTTAAATCAAACATCTGCAGGGTCTCAGAAGCTCCTCCCCAAAATTCTTAAAATTGGTAAAACACAGTTTGAAAACCAGTGATTTAATCCAAACTTTCATTTAATAGATAAAGGAATCAAGAGTTCAAGTTTTTTGCTTGTGGTCATATTTCTTATTTCATTAACACTAGTTTTCCTAAAATAAGAGTTTGGGATTAACACTAATGTTGCCATTTAACTACTTCTAAACCAAAGCAAATGAAGTGAAAGCAGCAGTCCAAGTAACACAAAATGTCTAATGCAAAAAATCTTGTATTAAGTTTTTTAGACATTTCTGCACTTAGTTAAACTGAGTAAAAACTGGTTTCTGGGAAACTGACCACACACAAAAAAACAAAACAACAGGCAATTTGAAGGTCAGACTCAATAAAACTAAAAATCTTTGGGGTGTCTCTACGTTTTGCCCTTCCCCCAAAGGTCTTCCGCTCACTTCAGCTCTCAAAGGCTAGGACCCCCTCCTTGTGGAATGTCTTGCTATCCCCTATCTGCATCTGTTGAAAGCCTACCCATCCTTCAAGGTTCCATTCAAATGCCACCCATTCCAGGGACCTTCCAATTCCCTCAAGCTAGAATCAATAATCTCTTTTTCAATACCTCATTCTACGCCTCTATTTCAACATTTTGTTACATAATGCACTATATTACAATGATCTATATCCATTTCTTATCCATCGTCCACCAAGAAAAATCCCCAGAGAGCAGTAGGAAAGGAGGAAAAGAACTAACATTTGCTAAACACTTCAGTGCTAGGCAAAATCACCAATTTTGCACACATTGTCTCACTTAACCTGCCGGACGGTAATCTGGGCGGTAAACAGGTGGTGGCATTCCTGTTTCTTCACAGGCAACTACAGTGCAGAGTTCAATAGGTTCTCCGCTTTCACGCTGGAAGCCAATGCCAGGGAGCAGGCAACGCCGCTGGATTTCCTGGCTCCAAAGGGCTCCCCCACAGCCCCGCGTTGCAGATCTTGTTCACTCTGGGTCCCCACCCTGCCTGATAGGCAGGAGGCAGAAGGCACAGACGTTTACCTCGTGGACTCAATGCCACCCTTTCTTTATGCGATGGCCGCGCCTCCCCCCAGTCCCTACCCTTCCTTTTCTTTCGTTTCCTCTCCTTCCCTTTCCTCTCCAGTGGACTCCGCACAGCCGCCTGAGCAATGCTGCACGCAGCAGCCTTTCCCGGGAGGCTGAGTGAAACCCATCCATTTGCCCACATCTGCCCAGCTGCCCCGAAATGCAGCACACGAGTCGAGCGAACACGCCACCCCCGAAGCTCGCGCCGCGCGCCCAGCCACGTCTCCGCGCTCACGGGCGGCCAGCGGCGCAGCTTCCAGCGCTCACCGCGGGCTCTCCCGAAGACGCCGCCCGAGGGAGCAGCACATTTTCCAGACCGCTCTTCGCATGGAGGCGGCTGAGCCTCCTCCCGCTCCGCTCCACCCCGAGATGCAGTTTGGATTTCCGGCGGGAACGGTGCGGGGAGGTGAGCCGCGGCGACCCCTCGGCCCGCCCGGCGCGGGACCCGAGCGCGCGCCCGCCCGCCTCCCCGAATCTCGGCCCCGAACTCCGGGAACCGCACCCGCGCCGGCCGGCGCCTCCCCGCGGCCTCGATCCCCGCCTCCCCGCGCCCCGCTTTGTCTCCCCGGCCCCGCCGACCCCGACCCGACCCGACCCCGACCCCGACCCCGCGGCAGCCCCGCCGGCAACGACCCCGCCCGGGCCGGGCGCGCGCCGGGAAGATGGAGGCGGGGGCGCCTCGCGGCCCCACGCCCGCCCCGCTCCGCGACCCGAGGCGAGACGCACGCTCACCGCGGCGGCCGCTAGCTCCTCCGGCGGCCCCGGCTGCCGTTGCCTCCGCCTCCTTCCCGGGCGCGGCGCTCCTGCCCCGGGTCTGCAGCGAGCGCCAGCTGCTCCTGACCGGCTGACAGACTGACAGACTGCCTGACTGCCTGACCGCCGGACTGACTGACTGACTGACTGGCTGACTGGCTGACTGGCTGACTGGCTGACTGACTGACTGACTGACTGGCCCCGCGGGCGGGCGGGCGGGCGGCGGCAGCACCCGGAGCGGCCGCGTCCCGGGGAGACGCAGAGGGCGGGGCCGAGGCCGGGCGGCCGCAGCGCGGACAGACTCCCGGCCGCCGCCGCGCGCCAGCCGCGCCGCCCGCCCTCACTTCCGGCGCGGCCGCCCGGCCCCGCCCCGCCCTGCCCCGCCCCGCCGCCGACCGCGCCCAGCGCGGCGCTCCCGGCCCCGCCCCCCGCCCGAGTCCCTGCGAGCCGCGCCGGGAGCCCGCGAGTCGGAATGAATGAGTGCGGAGGGGAAGGCGCTGCGGCCTCGGCCCGGCCAGCGCCCCGGGCGGGCGGCACCTGGCGGGGCGGCCTCCCCACCCCGACGCTTAGCTGTGTGCCGGGCACCGCCGCGCTTGAAAGCTGTGAGCCCGTTTCTGCCAGAACTGCAGTCGTCGGGAAGCAGTTAGACCTTTCGGTTGTTTGATTAGGCTTTAGCTTCGAACTCTGATCATCTCGGGATCTGACCGCTGTCCTCCCTTGGGGAAATCGTTCAGGTGTAGGGTGTTGACGTTCTCGCATATCCCCAAGCCCCGACTTACTCAGGTAACTGCTTCCTCTGGTGTAGGTTGGACTTAGGCAGATGTTTGTATTTCAGTTTATATTCTTGTTTTGACCTTTGCGTGAAGATGATCCAAGAAAGGGAAAAACTGGAATGAAATTACTTTTGCTATACACGTAGGAAGGAACTTTGTTGAGAGCATTAAAATGACAGAGGAATTGATAGTGTGACCTGAGGTTGGTTGCAGTGAGCACTCGACATTCTTTTTCAGGTCTTCCCGTCTGGTAAATAAAAGTTTCTGAATCTTAAATTTTCACAGATAAAGAATTGACGGTATATTTTGAAATCCTGCGTCCCTTGCTGAGAAGCGGACTGTTCATTTCTCTGTCCTGGGACAAATACTGGCTTGGTTGATTGCATTCTTCCTGATAATCCTCGAGGACTTTCGAGTGGTTTCAGGCTTTTTTTGTGTAATCCATTTCAAACTGGTATTTAGAACCATAGGATACATCTCACACTTGTGATATCTGCACTTTGGAAAACAGCTAGGTTTTTTCTAAAGGTTGGTAGGTGCTTCAATAACTTGCCATAAAATAATACTATCTTATACATAACAATGGTGGTGCCGACCAATTCCTGCAGCCTTCTTTTCTCGTAGAGTTCATCATTTATTACCTCTATTACCATTACTTCAGTAAGTCATGTCCCCCCCAAAAGAATGTAATTTATCCCTTTTTGGTCTTTCACAATATCTAGTATAGTAGTTTGCACAGTAAGTACTTTTGTATTAATAAAAGCTTTAAATGTTTTCGTTGATAATTTCATACAAATTGTCTATAACCACTCACCTCATTTCCCTCGAAACTTGGTTTGTTGAGATTAAATATATGTAAGGCCTAAACCTAATAAAAACCTATTGCTATAAAGCATTACCAGACTGTGTGTTAGTAACCTTACAGGGAAGATACTTCATGAAACCTCCTCTACAAAATAGACCATTGAGTGGTTTTTAGCTAGCTCTTGGCCAGCATTCTTGCTCCCGCTTAGGTTGGTCAAGGCTAGATTAGAAAACAGTTACTTTCAGCTGTTGAAAGAAGTAAGCAGGTTCTCCTCAATCCATTACACTAAAACTGCTCCTTCATTTATTAAGAATTGATTGAGCTCCAATTAAGACCCAGGAATACAAAGAATAAAGACATGGCCCAACGCATCCTACCCTCAAAGAAACACATAACCTGCTGGATAAAGAAAGTAAGGAAATCACTGCTACAGTCCGGAAAGCCTACCCAGCGGTGGAAATGAACTGCACGTTGAATGGCAGGAGCTAAACCATTGAAGAATGAGGAAAACAATCATTTCGGACAAGGGCAACAATATCTGTGCAGGTGTGGAAGCATGCAACAGCACCATGCTTGAGGCCCTGCAAGCCATTCCATTTTGTTAGCACAAGCAGAAAGAAGGGTAGGGAGAGGTTAGGAAGGGTCTTGTTGATAAGGGGCTGGTGCTAAATTAAGGACTTTGAACTTAATACTGTAGGAAATATAATAAATTATAAACTCTGATGTGTTTAGCCCCCGGAGTAGCTGGATTTGTTTCTGGAGGCCAGGGAGAGCACAGCGGAAAATGCAGAAGCAGAGGGGGTGACAGCAGTCACCCAGAGACGAGCTACAGGTCCACAGAAATAAGAGACAGCGAGGTGTCGCAGGGGTGGAGCTCCAGGTTCTGATGGTAAGAGGCCGTGCCTGAGTGCGGGAACATCCAGGATGACCCTCAGGATTCTGGTTTAGGAGACTGGATGGTGGCAGCTTTCCCTGGGAGGGCTGAACTTAAAGCTACTCTAGTCAAAGAAGTAGAAAACGATCATTTAAACAAATTTCAGTAAGTTTCTAAACAAAGCAAGTGTTTGGAGCTGGGCTTGGTGGCACATGTCTGTAATCAAGCCTAGCAGTTGGGAGGCTGGAGCAGGAGGACCATTGCAAGTTGAAGACCAGCCTGCGCTACAAAGTGACTTCAAGCCCAGCTTGCATTGCATAATGAGACCCTGTCTCAAAAGACCAAAAAAAAAAAAAAAAACAAAAACAAACAGACAAACAAAACAAACAAACAAACAAAAACAAACAAACAAAAAACTGTTTGGCGTTTTAATGTGCTATGTGAAGTTCTGAGGTAGATGTTAGGTCATGAGGCCCTTTTTCCTGGGAAACGGGTCATAAGGCATGAGCTCCACAGAACATACTCTGGGAAATGCTTATCGAAACCACGTTTTTTGTTTACAACAGAGAAAACTGTAGCTCCAAGACATGAAGTGACTTGACTAAAATTACTGAGTAGCTGCTACTGGCAGGTATTGGGCTAGAATCCGTATCTTCTGACCCTAGTCACGTTCTCTTTCAGTGACATATCGTTTGATGAGCTGCCAACTCATTCTAGCACCTTCTGCCAATCATGGGGAACATATGAAAGGACTATGCGATACATCCTTTTAAATGAAGTTTCAAATGAGTAATGGTTAGGGCTGTACTAATTTTTAATGACTACTAGCTTATATAAGGTGAAAAGATTTTTGTATTGGAAAGGTGGGACAGTTATTACCTTCGTATGCTCTTTCTGGTAGTGGAGCAAGAGACTTATAAAATTAAATTATGTAACTAAATGCGGTATTTATCTTGTCATCTGAGACCTGAGGTAACTGTATGTAAAATAAGCTTTCAAGAATAGATAGAAATGTTAAAACTCTCTAGAAACTTTAGTGTTGTTTTTATTTCTCCATATTAAAGAGAATCTCTGGGAGTGTGGAAATCAACACCAGATTTTGACATTCTGTATGGCATAATTCCCCTGATTTTGCACTCTCACAACTGGGAGAGAGGGGAGGTTTTCTATTCTTAAATTCACATTCACAGTATTCCTAATCCTCAGAGGGAAAGTTTTAGTGCTTCCTAGTCTTAGAAAAATGAGACAAATTGCTTGTTCCCAAAAGACTTCTTAGGAATCTAGGACATCTTTGGTTTTATATGCATTACATTCTATATACATTATTATTATATTCTATATATACTATGTTTGATATCAGTTATCAAGTTTTTAATTTTTTTCATTATGCATAAAGTGTTTACTTCTAAATGCCATATTCATTTTTAATAGGTAGATTAAAGGTTATCACATGTGGGATAAATATACTGAGTGAATGAATAATTAATTATTTGAAAAGCTTGATATTCATAAGTTGTGGTGTAAACACTGTTATTAATTCACTTACCAGAATTATTTTAGCCTCTATTGTTTCCCTAGCTCCATCTGTAATCACTAGAAAAATGCACAAATAACCTCTGATCTTTAAACACGATCCCATCCATTATTGGCAAGGATGGGAAGAAACAGGCTTGAGGTGAATAAATCTTTACAGTCTCTCAGGATGGTAGCTTGGCAATAAATATTAAAAGGTTAAAGAACAAAACATTAGCTAGAATTTTGTGGGATATTAGCAAATAACTGGAAATTCCTAAATGTTCAGCCACAGGGGTTAAGATAATGATGACCTGAAGTAGACTATTTAGAATATTTAGAATATGAAAAGATGTTCACAATATATAATCAATAAAGGAATTACAAACATTAGGAACAATATAAACTAGTGAAAAAGTAGGAAAAAACTAGAGGGAAATACAAGAAAGTGAAAGTGTCCATTGCAGAGTATTTTATGACCCTTCCTTTAATTTATTTACCTTTTCACCAAGAATTTGTATTCTTTAATTGGAAATTAGCATGAAGGAATAAAATCAATATTAATGAAGATAAATCTCTAAAAATTCAAGGAAAACAACATACAAGTGCATATTAATATTAAAATAAAGTTTGATTTAAAAGAGACTCTCTGCATTTAAGAAATTTTGTTCAAGCTGAATGTGGTAGTGCACGCCTGTAATCTCAGCACTTGGGAGGCTGAGGCAGGAGGGTCGCTGTGAGTTTGAGGCCAGCCTGAACTGCATAGTGAAACCCTGTCTCAAAAAAGAAAAAGTTTTTTGTTCATGAGACAAGAACCCATAAGATAATCAGAAAATTACTAAATACTAAGCTCTGAGGTAGACTTATAATAGGAGTTAGAAGAGAAGAAAAAAATTGGTTAGGGTAGGTACAAGTAAAGATGACTTTGTGGGTAAATAAGACTTAGCTGGTGCTTGGAATCTGCCTCCCAAAGGGAGAAGCAGAGTTGGGGAAGTAGTAGAAGGGACACGCTAGAGCAGTCTCACCTTTGCTAGCGTAACGTTAGCAACTGTGGAACAGTTGGCCTCACCTGCAAATGTATTTCTGCTTCTTTCATTCAAGTGGAATTCATATACCCTCTGCAATAGAAACATGTAGTAGAGCCTTGTCTAACCTTTGCAATATTAAAAAAGTTATTTTAGTTGCTTTTTTAGGAGTAGCCCTTTTAGGGGAAATTTTATCTGCAAAATCTATAGACCTGGGAATTTCCAGAGGTTTACTTGGAACAAATACAAACTATTACACAAGAACAGTTATCACAGCGACCTGGACTCTTGTGAATGTTCTGACTCTTGTGAATGTTCTGACGTCTGTACCAGTCAGACCAGCAATAAGTTCAACCAATCAGACTCAACAGTTTTCTGATTACAGTGTGCTGCTTTTTTGTCAGCTTTTCAACACTATAACACAACTACTAATAGGAGTAGTAGCTGCACATATTAACTGAGAGAGGGAAAGACTTGTTTTTACTACTTAATACTGAACTAAAAAGATTATGTCCCTCTCAAAACTATATGCCGTGGGAAAGATAGGGCAGAATATGAACTTCCTTGAAGTTTTTCTTTAGAATGGTAGGTCGTTAGACATGGAGTTACCATTGTAAAAAGGGAAAAACATTCCAGATTTCGTGTGTGTGTGTGTGTGTGTGTGTGTAGGGAGGGGAGTGATTTAGCAAGTATACCAAGCAGTAGAGAGTAGGGGGAAACAGGGAAAATTTAGTAAACAAGTGGGAAAATTTTTTGTTATATATTTTGTAATGGTACATGTTCACTATAGATAATGATTGCATTTATCTTGGGAAGTTTGTGCATGTACATAACACATCTGCCTTAGTTACTTTCTCATTGTGGGGACAAATTACCCGACACCCACAAGTTAAAGGAGGAAAGGTTTATTTTGGCTCACAGTTTGTAGAGGTTTCTGTCCAGAGTTGGCTGTTGCAAGGCAGGGAAGCATTGCAGATGGGCATCGCAGAGGAGGCTTGCTCATGGCCCGGCAGCAGGAAGCAGTGGGCAAGGCAGGAGGGATATTTATTTATCTCTTTATTTATTTATTCAGGCTGTACCCACAGTGACCCACACCTTCCCTCCAGGCTTTGCCCCCAGCATCGCACCCAGCTATCGAAGAACATGCAGTGTTGCACTTCTGTGACCCATTACACATCCATGATCCAGTCACTCCTCAGAGACCCACCTATGAGTACATCTAAATAATTTAGGGTCATTGCTATGATTGGAATGCATCCCCCAAAATTCATGTGTTGGGAACTTAATCCTCAGTGAAATCCAGCAGGTTGGGGCAGAGCCTAATGGGAGGTGTTTTGGTCATCAGGTTCTGCCCTCAAGCATAGTTTAATGCTTTTGTAAAAGGAGCTGGTGGAAATAGGTGCACTTTCTCGCTTTCCCTGCCTTTCCACCTTCTATCATGTGATGACAGAGCAAGAAGGCCCTCATCAGATGCCACCATCTTGATACTGGACTTAGCCTCCAGAAGCCTGATCCAATAAACATCTTTCATTATATATTACATGGTGTGTGGTACTCTGTTATCAAGCAGTGCAAAACACAGGCAATAATCTATCTGTTTCAATATCTTAAATTATAGCTGTGAAATCCCTTTTGCCACTTAAAGTAACATTTACATGGTTCAGGAATTAGGATATGGATATGTTTATAGATATTTTTATTCTGCCACACCCATACATAGATACGCACATGTTATATGCACAAAACCCCCTGAAGTACACCAAAAAATTAATGGGTTGAAAAAAAATTAATGGATTGATTATCTTTAGGCTAAGAACTTCAGGTGATTTTAATGTTTACATTTTTGTGTTTGATCAATATTCCCAGTTTTCAAAAATGATCTTGCTTAGGTTTTTGTATTTATAGAGAATGTCAACAACAAAACAATTCAAAAAATATTCCTGTGGGAGACATCTTCTATTTCCTGGCCCTACTTTCTTCCTTTCTTCCTGAGACAGCATATTTCCTTTGGAATTGCTCCTCCCAACCCCCCTCAAATGTGTAGTTCTAAACCAGAGGGGACAGCGTGTCACCCATCCTGGAATAAATAGAGACAACGTTTCCCCCCTTTCTGTTAACTGAAATTAGGAGGAAAAAGTCAGTTCTTTTCAAAAGGGCATTCAGAAAGATGAAAAGCAGAAAATACAAACAGTGATGGTTCTAATATCATAGAAAACATGAGGGCAAAGGAGAGATGAGGAATATCAAGAGGGAGAAATCTGATGCTATTGGCAGCCTTGATAAAGTATCTGAAGACCAGTTATATTTTTGTCCTTTCCTAGGTATGGATTTATAAACCAATATATTCCACTTTGTGCCCAAACTGGTGTTTCTATCATTTACACCGACAGTTGGGATTAAAATAGATAAGAATGTTTTTAAGCCTGCAACAATTCCCTGTTGCCTGTAACTGTCTCTGATTGGCTTCTCTGGCCGGCTTTGAAGCTATGCACACCCCCTCCTTCTCTGCTCCCACTTCACTCTGGCTTCTCATCTTTTCATACACAGTTCATGGAGTTTCTTTTGGTGGGTTTGTCTTGTCTTTCTCCTTGCCTGAACTATCTCCTCTCTCTTCTCTGCTCATCCATCTCCCAGCCACCTCCAGTATATTCGCCTGAGACATCCTGAAAATCACCCCGAAAAACGGTCTTTTGGACATTCATAATAGTTTGTAATAAGAAAGCCCTGTACCATGCATTCTGTACCTGTGTCCACTTTTTAGGTTTGAGATCACTCCAAAAAAATCATAAAGCTTATGAAGACAAGATCTGTACTATATCTTATAAATTATGCTCATAGAGCTAGCTGTACATGTTGACAAATTAAGTCACATGGTAAACAAAAACTCAGAAGTAGTAAAGGATAGTTGATCCTTCCCAAAAAGAAAGCATAGTGGATGATACGTTGGAGGACAGTTTCCTAACACCAAGTTGTCATCGTTATGCTGCATATTTTCTCATCTTTTCCACAAAGATAATTTAAGAATGGGGAGTAAGACCTGCTGGAAAAAGAGAAAGCCAGACTTGTTTAGCTGTGAGAAAAAAGAATCGAAGAGGAGCAAACAATATTAACATTTGTAATAATCTGCTATACGGAAGATAGGGTTCTTCCCCCGTAGGAATGAAGACTAAAGTAGGAAACATAAATGTGTAACTACATAATGAAAATCAATGTGTGTAGATAGATTTTTCACTATAAGGGAGTCAATGAAATAAATCCTGAACTTTGTATAATGTACTTCTATAGAACTAAAATACAAATCTTTTGAAAATAGATTAAGGGTGATGCTGGCTAAAGGTAAAGAGTTGAGTAAGACGATCACAAAAAATTCTTGTAAACTCTAAGGACCTATCTTATAAAACTTTAGTCCTATATAAAGAAAAAGTTTAAATAGTATTTACCTTAGTTACTTTTTTATCACTGATGACATATCCATTGAGTATCATGCTCCCGTGAATCAATCGCCTCCTGAAAGCTATGCCTATAAGTGCATGAGGCTTTGGGGAGACATCTACATATAAACCATAACATCCCACCCCTCGCTCCCGAAAGACTTGTGCACACTATTAAAATGCATTTAGTTCATTTCTAAGTTACCAAAGTCCTAGTAAGTTTAGCATTGCTGAAAAGTCCTGTGTCTCCTCTGAGATTTAAGGCAAACTTTTAACTGTAAGCTCCTGTACAAATCAAAAGAAAATTAAAACTACTAACATACAAAGGCACAGAGTTCTCATTCCAAAAGGGAGAAATAGAGGGGTAGAAAGGAATGGGACCAAAGCAAGATCAAAATCCAGCAGGGGAAGCATTAAATCCTGTAGTTCCATGTCCAGCACCTGGGGCAAGTTGTGATGAGGTATAAACTCCAAAGGATTTGTGTGGACCCATCCCTACCGTACTGCCAGTGGTTGCAGCCCTTTTGCTTCTCTCTTGGGCTGCCTTTGCTTACTCCTTGCAGTTTTCCTCATATGCTCCATGTTTCTGGATTTTCTAACATCCTGGGGTCTCCTGAACTTTTAGTTGTACTCTAACAACTTCACATTCCACACCCTCAAAAACACACTACTTGACTTCCGAGGTCTTCTTCTGAAATCTGGGTGGAAGCCTTCCTGACCCCACTTGCACTTCTCTTGCACCTAAAATTAGACCGTGAGGATGAGACCAGTGTCTGCCACCAACTGGAGCAGTAGCCAGACTTCCTCCTATCATGACCATGGCAGCCTCTGAGTGCCTGGATATGTGAGTAGTATAAATTAAATCCCAAGGAAGAGGAACAGATTCTTTAGGCAGCTGCCATTCTGTAGGTCATGCCCTAGGCTCTCTTCTCAAAGCAAAGTCTTTTATCTTTGGGACTGTGAGCTCATGGAGGGTCCTCACATTCCTGGAAATCATTTTTCCTAGTGTCCTGTTCTGAAGTACTTTGCTTCTGTTTAATGGTAATCTTTTCAGCAATCCACATCTTCTCTGCTTCATCTTTGCAGGCCCCAATTTTACTACAGCTTCCTTTCTGGTCAAACTCAAAACTTTTAAAAACATTCTGTTGGACCATTTTCTCTTGGTTCTCAATGAAGAGATGGCTAAAAACCCTGACAGTACTGAAGCCGTAAGTCTGAATGTCTGGCTGCTTTGAAATTTCTCTGGCAGATTAATTAGTCCATTCCCTTTAATCCTAGTCTCCTTCAAAGTCTCAGAACATAAAAAAATAGACAAAATTTCTCCTAAAACTTAACACATGGCCTGAATCCTATTGCCAGTGCGGCCCTTACTCTCGTCTGAAGCCTCCTAAGCCTGGACTTTACCAACTACATTTCTGTCAACATGCTGGTCTTCTGAGCTCTCACCAGAATCTCCCATCAAGTTTGGTTTACAACATTCCAGGGCTGCATCTCCAGCCAGCATTTCCAAACCATTCCAAACTCTTCCTTGGAACCAGTTTCAAAGTCTTCTGAACCACATGGTCAGGCAGTGTCACAACAGTGACCCCACTCCTGGTACCAAGGTTTGTTTTAGTTACTTTCTTGTTGCTGAAATACAATACTTGACACTCACAAGTCTAAAGAAGAAAGGTTTATTTTGGCTCACAGTTTGTAGACATTTCAGTCAGTAGTCAACTAGCAGGAGAGAGGTATACCCTTCCAGGCCTACCCTCAGTGACTTACATCCTCCAATCAGGCTTCACTCCCGACATCACATTTAGCAATAAAATCATTAGTGGACTAATCCACTGGTGAGCATCACACCTCCATGATCCAATCACCTCCCAAAGCCCTATCTATGAGTGCATGAAGTTTTGGAGGGACATCTGAATATAAACCATAATAATATTTAAATATTACAACACTATAGTATGCAGATGCTTTCTATCATTTTCTTCATAAAAGAAGACTCTGATTCCAAACACATACAGGGATACGTTAAAAACATTTGCCTGATATGCTTATCTGTTTTCTTCTAAGGGAAAACTAAATTATGCTCAGATATAACCCTATTTCTGCCTTTGAAATTATATTTTTCTTTATTTTGTATCAAGTGAAAGTATAAATGTTATGTACAAATCACTACTAAAAGCACTAAACTATATTTGCTTCCTGGACAGTAACATTTTCTCAATGATCATAATAGGAGGACAAAACCGGTCCCAACTCTTTTTGGTACTGTGTATCAAGATCAGTAGAGCACCAATGATATATATGCCCCAGCCTATTGCCGGAGGGAGGGAGGAATGAACAGGGGGATCACAGAGCCCTTTTAGGGAAGTCAAACAATCCTGTATGATGCTATAAAGATGGATACATGACATACGTCTGTCATAATCCACAAGATTACAATGCAAAGAATGAATTCCAAAGTAAACTAGCAGCTTAGTGAAAAAAACGTATTGATGTTGGCTCATCCATTGTAACCCATGTACTACACTAATTTAAGATGTAGGAGTGTCTTAGTGTCTTAGCTACTTTCTCACCACTGAGACACAGTACCTGACCCTACAGAAAGAAGGAAATGTTTATTTGGGCTCACAGTTTGTAGAGGTTTTACTCCACAGTCGACTGGCTCTAAGGCAGGGCAGCATGGCAGAGGAAAAGAGTTCATGGGATGGCATGGCAGGCAGGAGGAAGCAGCAAGTGATCAAAGGAGGAGGAGGGGTATGCATACACTTCCAGCCCTCACACCGTGACCACCCTTTCCACCAGGCCTCTCCTCAATGTCATACCCAGCTATAAACGCATCAGTGGCTCAGCCCAGTATCACACATCCGTGATCCATTCACTTCCCCAAAGCCCTGCCTATGAGCACGTGAGGCTGCAGGGAAACGTGTGGCTATAAGCCTCAGCAAGGAGAAACTGGACTGGGGAGGAAAGGCAGTATATGTGACTCATTCTACTCAGTTTTTTGTAAACCTAAATTTGCCCTAAAAATGGTGTGTTTAAAAGAAAAGTGACTCTAAACACCAGAATTAGGTGTCACTCTGGGAAAAGAAGATAAATATAAAATAGCCACATTGCTCTTTTGTTAAGAATATTACCTATACTGGCCCACAACTGTAATTCCAGCCCTCTGAGAGGCTGAGGTGGGAGGGTTCCAAGTTCAAGTCTAGGCTGAGCAACTTACCAAGTTAGCCAGAACCTGTCTCAGAGAGACAAACAGGCAGGGAGGCAAAATAACAGCTAGGGTTGTAAGTCAGTGTAAAGGCCCTCTGCTCAATCTGCAGTATGGCAAAAAAAAAAAAAAAATATATATATATATATATATATAATATTCAATAGCGATCTGTAATAAATTGTTGTTTCCCAATCTTTTAAACATCCAAGAAGATTTTATTGCTGTGATGATCAATAGCTCACTGGAAATGAATTAAACTTGAAGCAAGTTTAAATTTTGTGAATTTGTTTGCTACAATCCAACTCTGGGGAAAAAACTGAACTGTCCTCCATACATAACTGAAAGCGCTTGTGGCAAATTTTCCCTTTGCCTTTCCTACCTCTATTCTACAACAATTTCATGTCCATTTTGGCCTGAGCTGTGGAATAAAAAAGCTATTTTGACAGACATTGGCTTCCTGATAGTAGTTAATGTTTTCATTCACTGTTCTTGTCATTTCGCTCTTTTAAATTTGAACAAATAACGGGTTCACCCAGTGCTCCAGAAAGCATGATTCCCCTCAAAACTCCTCTTTCTCTAACAGACTCCACAGCCTAATGCAGAAGTTGGACGCCGAACATCACTGAAACAAGTGAAAGGCTCTGTGGCAGCACATGTAGGCGACATACTTGTGCTTCAGTGTCTGTGAGCTGGGGGAACAGATGAGTAGGGGAATGAACTGATTGCTTGGATAAATGGAGAGGATCGAGGAATATAGAACTGGATATTCAAATGTACACTGGCATACTGAAAGCTTCTTATGTATTCTAACATCACTTTCTCAAATGAGCACAAGTAGGTCTTAAGTGTGATTCACTGCAGTGAACAAAACTGAATCTAAAGACTCAGTTGCTGGTGAAAAGGACTACAGTCCTTTTTGGTGGGGGAAGGATGTATGCCTTGCTTTGCAGTGCTTTGTGGCCATGAATCTTGATCCTCAAGCGCTCATATGTGCAGAAATATCATATTTCTTTGTTTTCCTGAATGTATTTAATTTTGGTCAGGTTTCCCATTCCTCGAGTAGGCCAGGAAACAAACCTCGGTCATTGCTGAGGTTTTCTTCTCTTGTCCCCCACCTACTGATGCCAAGGCAGTGTGGAGGCGCGACAGGGTCCCTTCCACGTCTGCCCACCAGGGTTCTGTGGAATGGTTCACTCTCACAGTCCTCAGAGTGGGTTCCTTGGGTCTGAAGACTGTGCTGCTGTCATCACCATTGAGCACAGGAGTCTCTCCTGAGCAAGAAACCTGTAGGCACTCTAGGCAGCACTAGGGCACAGAAGGCAGGAGAAAGACAGGTGTGCGCAGATGTGTGCACACCCACTTCCCAGGCACACCCACCCTCCTCCAGGAAAGCAAGCCCAGTTCCCTTTTCCCTCCAGCAGATTCAGCACAGACCATTCTGGGGACTTCTGAGGTTGGAAATAAAAACCAAGAAGAGAAGTGTCTTGTGGACAGCTTCCGTTTTCCTCCTTGTGACATATTAATACTCCCTCAAGGTAAGAAAGCACAGGGCCTGCTATCTCCTGAATATAGCACGTGGAAGAGGAAAAGATTCCGAATAAGCCAGAAATATACAGCTTTAAGACATCATTCCTTCTTTTTTTTTTTTTTGGCTTTTTGAGGCAGGATTACACTATGCAGTTCAGGCCGGCCTTGAACTCACTTTGTAGCCCAAGCTGGCCTCAAACTCACAGTGATCCTCCTGCCTCAGCCTCCCTAGTGCTGAGATTGCAGGTGCGCACCACCACATCCAGCCTTAAGACATCATTCTTGCAAACCATCACACTGCCGAAGCCTGCTCAGCTGAGTGAATAGGGAGATTATTTTGCCTGAGGATCTAAGGCAAGAGTCAGTCCCCAGTAAACTCCTCAGTCACTTCCCTGCTTTCTGTGGTGTTAGGAGTGTGAGTAGCTATACTGGAGTCAACTGATCAAGTTGGAAAATTTCAGTAAAGTGGAAAATTTCACGGAGAGCCTGACACCTTTACAAAATGTGTGTGAGGATGTGATTTAGCAAGTTACAATTATACTGCAACAATCATCAGATGATTTGTAGTAAATCTTCTCACAGGTGTTTATATCCAGCTCACATTCTCTAATTTTTTTTCTTAAAATAATTTGGTAAAGAGGAAGGCAAGGGGATCACTGCAAATTCGAGGCCAGACTGGGCTAGGAAGTGAATTCAAGGTCAGCCTAAACTGCATAGTGAGACCCTAGATCTCAGAGAGACCAGAGGGGGAAAAAAAGTGAGGCAAATCAATACCAGTGTTTTCTTAAGTGAGGTATTTGCAACCTTTGTAATAACCTTTGCTCTATAATCACTGTTTTTCGTTTCCTAGAAGCTCATGAGTTGACAAAGGGAAATAGGGGTTTCCATTTTGTCTGGAGATCTTTGTATTCTCTGTTCCTCTGCCCCAGCTTTGGCTATATTTATCCATGTGATAGCAATGCTAAATGGAAGTTATAATTGGAATATCATGGTAGTGTTGGATGAGTAAGATACATATATTGCACAGCTTCTTGGCTGTTACCACAACAAATAATGAGAAACCACAAGAGCTTCTTATGCATTTTTCCATGGAAGGACCTTCCTTCAAATGTAGAATATTTGTTAAAATTCTACTCTGTACTAAGTAAAATATTTTTATCATCTTCCTTATTTTTATTTCATGTTTTTATTTGTGTAACAAAAAAGGTTTTTTCCCAAGTGTTAACTAAAGGGACCTTTAGTTAAATATCAGTATGTGTTTAAACTGTTCATTCTTTAGATCACATTTCCTTAAACATATTCTAGAGAAGAAGAAATATACATCTGCCATCAATTATCCTTTTCTATATGTCATGCTTCATAGCATCAGGGACATTGAAACTGCACACATGGCAAGCTAATAAAAAAGGTTATTCTTTCTCTTTGTAATGTAATCACTTGATTTCTTTCTAAGACTCAAGAAAGAGAAGGAAAATTTTTTGTTCCTGTGTTCTATAAGCAGCATAGCAACTGATGAACAAATCATGGACATGTGACTTTTTATGACTTAGAAACTCCTGGAGTGTCATGTAGAACAAAGAATTATAGATGGTTCCTCTGGATTTTTGGTTTTGCCTAATCTTCTTTCACTCTTATCAGATGGACCTGGGCGTTTGTGCATTCAAACTTTTATTGAGGGCTTACTATGTATTAGGTATCCTCCTTGAACTAGAAGAACGAGTGCAGTCTAGGGCCAAAACACTGAATTATGGGAGTTCAGCCCTACTAACCAGTGTGGCTTGGGGGGTGCACAGTTGGAGTAGGGGTTCAGAGAGATGACCTAGCATGAAGTGAATGCTTGATGGGGTGGGGGTGGGGTTGGCCCAAGCAGTAGGAAGTCGCTGAGCTGAGTATGTGGTCACTCAGAGCCCGGTCATTGAGCAGCAGCCCGGGCAGGAGGTCAGCAGTAGGAGGCCAGGAAGTGAGTAACTCTGCCCTGGTGTGGGTCTAGGGTGCTGGGTGCTGTTCCATTTCCAGCATAACAAGAGCAGTAAGGATTTTAGGTCTAGAGTGACTAGAGTGGGAGCTACAAAAATTACCTTTTTTGCCTCCCCAAACCCTCCCCTCCTGACTCCCCAACTGTCAGGGGTGGCCGTGTGATCCGTGATCCAAGAGATATTAAGGAGTATCTGTTGAGAGCAAGGGGAAGACTTTCAGGGAAACTTGCTTCTCTGATAAACAGAGATAAGCACAACTGGCAAGACTCTTTTTCTCTTTCTTTTGTTCTAGCCTTAAATATAAACATGTTCGATGCTGCCTCAGGATAGTGGAGCAAGAAGAGAAAAACATGCTGGCCATTGACACTGACCAGCCATTGCCCCAGCTCTGAATGGCCTGAGTGCAGACTTGTTACATGACAAAAATGAATACTTTTTGATTAGCTTATGGTTAGGATTTCTGTTGCTTACAACCAATCACATTTCTAATTGAAATAGAAACTAAAGTAAAATTTCCATAGAAAATAAGGGTCTCAACCTAAAGTAGGAGAAAGAGATAAGAGACACAGGTAAATAGGCATAACTCAGTGATTAGGACAGGGAATGTGTTCAGACAGCATGACTGGTGGAAGGCTAATTTTCAGGCTTCTTAAATCCCCTATGGTAGGAAACAAGATTGGACTCAGACCCATGAAGAAGGATAAGAAGTCTTCCTTGGGGCATGGACAGTTTTGAAGACAAAGAAGCAGTAAATGCCTGCCTTCCACTGTTAGATTTCTCTTAAAATTTTATCCTGTTGTTTGAAAGTTCTAAGATAATGTCTTCTACCGCATAAACCAAAAGAATAAACATTATTTTTCTGGAGTTCTTAAGAAATCACAGTTCATTTCTCCTAAGAAGTTGATTAAAATGTCTATTAAATGATGGATGGAAATTACAAAAATGAGAGTCAAGAGAAATTATAGGACTAACATCTATGAAGGCCTTAATTCAGTCCAAAGAAGTACAAGGACAATGTGAATATCGTATTATATTAGCTAAGAAAATGAATCTTGTTAATTCCTGGCACAAAAAAAAAATCTTATTTAAAGATGGTCGAGATCTTAATTATTAAAAAGTAGAAATACCATAAGAGGTGTAAGATGTAGGAAAATAAGACTTACCATCTGAGTATGTGTGATCATTAATCACAGTATGTCAACTCGACTGGGTTAAGAAGCACTGGGCAGATTGGTGGAGGGTAGTTTTGGGTATGTGTATGGAGTGTTTCCTGAGATGATTGGCATGAGATGGGGGAGACCCACTACAGTTGTGGGTGGCACCAGCCAACAGGCTTATAGCCTGGATAGAATAAAAAGGGAAAGAAGGAGGGTGTGTGTGTGTGTGTGTGTGTGTGTGTGTGTGTGTTTTGGTTTATCCATTTTTTAAAAATTTTATTTTAAAGATAGTAAAATCCAGCAAAACAAAATAGAACAAAGTAAATCAAAACAATGCAGTAGAATTGGTACAGAACTTCAAAGCAGGATACTAGGAAAACAATAGCTACTATGGTATATCTTGTTATCTCCGCAATAGTTGTCCATTCCATCAGGTATAGCAAAATCAAACCAAAAACAAAACAGAATAAAACCAATCAAAACAGAATATTGAATAAAGCAAAACAATTAATCAGAATAAAGCAAAACAGTGAGAACAATATTGGGCCTCAAAGACAAGATAGAAGGGAATCCCTCATGTTTGCTACACTGCATACTGTCATCCTCCCAAGACATGCTCAGACTGCTGGCCCCAGGCCTGCAAAACCAACCAAACAATACAAGCATTTAGTTGCTTTATGTACCTTAGTTGCTATCAACTTAGCTTGTCCTCCAAGCCAGTAGGTTGCTTATGGGGGTGTGGGGGTGGGAGGGGTGGTGTTGATTCTCAACCCACGTCCTGGTAGGCTCACGGGAGGTGCTGACTTTTCT
Organism: Dasyprocta punctata; assembly: GCA_004363535.1. Taxonomy (NCBI): domain Eukaryota; kingdom Metazoa; phylum Chordata; class Mammalia; order Rodentia; family Dasyproctidae; genus Dasyprocta; species Dasyprocta punctata. Next base: position 30,503 of record RJWM01002360.1, on the reverse strand, counting down.
CTCCCTGGAACCTGTTGCACAGCTTACCAGGAAGGCTGGCTTGTTGTCTTTTGATCGGATCTTCCCTTGCTGGTGTGTTTTTGAAGACCTCCAGTCCACTTGAGCAGGTGTGTCAAGCCCATGGACACAGTCTTTAGTTTTTTCAGCCTCCCAATACAGTTCCAATGCAGACTTACACCAGTGACTCTCCAAGGTGCTTGCAGACCTTGGGCTGCTGCTGATATCCTTGATCCCTCTTGTTCTGTAGCTTCATCTTCCTGGGCTGGGCAGCTGCTGGGTCCTCCAGCTCTCCAGCATGCAAATGGTCATTGTGGACTCTCCTGACTCTGATTCCATAACATGCAGATGGTTGTTGTGGACTCTCCTGACTCTGATCCCATAGGTCTACCTAATACATTTCCCTGTAGAACTCTCTCTTTATATTCTAGATTGATTCTGTTCCTTTAGGGAGCCCTAGCCAATACAGATTTTGGTACTAAGAATGGTTTTAGAGAAACAATTGTAAGGATGAATTTCTCTAATTGATTTAGTGGTTCCTGGAGTTGCCTCTCTAATTTAATAAGGACTAAAATTGTCATGGTCTTTCCTGATGATGATGTGGAGAGTACCAGTAGTCAGTGGTGTGACCCATTTAAAGTAATATACAGCATAGATCCATCTGATTGTCCTAATTCACCACTTGTGAGATACAGGGAATTAGGGACTCTATACACAATACTTTTGAACAGTTTTGGGAGACTAAGAAATGTAATAATGTTGGCTGGTTGCTCTTAACATCTCTGGACAAACTATGAAAGGAAGAGAATAAGCTCAAAGATTTAAATTCCTAGCTCCAGAAACACATAAATGATCTAAAGGCTTCTAAGTGTCTCCCATAACTTTCTTCCCATAACCAGAGGGTAAAAATTGCAAAATATCAAACCCAAGCCCTCAGGATGAAACGATGAATTACAGCCCATGTGTGATGCTCAGTTTCAAAGGGTGTCTGCAGTTAAAGTGAGGGGTGCTGAGTGGAAAAGAATGGCAACCTATACTTTGTGACCCAGGGGACAGGGAGGAACCCAGTGAGACTGGGGACACTGAGCTCCACTCTGCTGGGGGATTATTTTGCCAGAGGAAGAAATTCCCCCCCTCGCCCCGCTCAGTGAAACAGGCATCCTCACCTCACCCGCTGTGGTGCCGACCTCGCTACCTCACCTGAGGAAACATCCTGTGTGGCCTGCAGGAGTAGTAATGACCTTCCTTGATGCAGTTTCCAAGGAAGACAATACTGATGCTACTCAGGACCCACCCTTCCCATCGGCTTTTGCCTCCAGTCTACAACCAGGTTCAAATCTCACAGGGCTCCTAAAGGTGAGGACCAGGAAGAGATGTGCTGCACCCCCAAAGAACTTCTTGAGTTTTCCAATCCTTACAAAGCAAAAGTGTGGGGAGCAGCTACGGGAATGAATTTTAAGGTATGGGATAATGGTGAGAAGAACACAAGCCTGGACCAGGCAGGATTTTTTGATATGGGCTCAGTAAGAGAGATACTACATTTAATGTCATAACTTGTGGAGTTTTTTTTTAAAAAGTGCTAACAGTTTATTCAGTTGGAAGGTTGAAATACAGATCAAAAGATAACTCACTGCAAATGAGCCAGAGATGCCTCATATTCCTTGATTCCTGTTGATGAGGGTTTTTAAAGGCTCAGGGAAATGGGAATGCTGAAGTGGATTTTCTGGGAAAACCAAATACTCCTCACACTACTAGGAGGGTCCAGAAAATGTACTGTTCACTGAAGCAACAGTTTTATGAAGGAAACGCAAGCATACTTGAGGAACTCTGTCATTGCTCCTCTGTACGGCAGATCTTACAGTGGAGATCACAGTCACCTAATTGGGAAACCTATATGCCAATGTGGAATTGAATCCCAGAGCTAGAGGAGCGAAGCGGCAGCACCCAACCACCAAAGGTAAGATGGGTTTATTTACCATAATGGAAAGCAGAGATAAAGCAATGACTAGAATCAGGTGCCTTGTGTAGACCTGTGGTATTGGCTCATTAGCCATGGTGTTACCAGAAGTGAAATAGGAAGACTGTCAAGTTTTTGCTGGATTCAAACAAACAGAAAAATTCCAGAGCAAATCAACAAAAAAATCTACCTAAAATCTTAACAACAGATAATCACATCCCCCAATGAATTCCTAGATTTGAGCCAGCTTACAGATCCAGAACTCCCTGAATGAAAAGAAGGTTGGGTTCACTTGAGAAAGGACCCTGGCACACCACCAAAAAGTTATACTATTAAAATTTTTCCCATCCTTTCTTAAAGGAACCTACTGCCTTTTACCAATGTAACCAAGCATTGAGGAAAAGAAAATGGTCTGATATTTTTGGGACCACTGGGCATGAGTTCTGAACTAACGCTGATTTTGGGAGATATAAAACGGTAACTGTGGCCCTCCCATAAGAGTAGGAGCTTATGGAGGTCAGGTGATCAATGGAATTTTAGCCATGGTGTGACTCACACTGGATTTACTGAGTTGCCAAATCCATTCTTTAGTCATTTTTCCGAGTTCTGTAAGGCATAACTGGGATGGATATACTTAATACTTGGCAGAATACCCATTTTGTTTTTCTAATCTATGGAATGAGGACTGTTATGGTGGGAAAGGCCAGTGGAAGCCATAAAGTTGCCTCTATCTGGGAAAATAGTAAATAAAAAACAATATCCCACCCCTGGAGTGATTACAGAAATTAGTATCACCATCAAAGACTTGACAGATGCAGCGATGGTGCTTTTCACTACATTCCCATTTAACTCTCTTATCTGGCCTGCGGAAGATGGACGGCTTGAGTGAGACATCCAAGTGAGGAGTGTGTCACTTTCAAAATCCAAATAGGCCCACTAGGCATCGTGCCTCTTTCTTGGGTGTAGGAGGGGCCAGGTGCAACAATTTATCCTTCACTTTAGGAGGGAGATCTCTGCATACCCTGCACCACTGGCCTCCTGAAAACTCCACTGAAGCAGTGATGGGTCTTGAGGAACGATGGTAGATCATCATAAGCTTGATCAAGTGGTGATTTCAATCATGGCTGCTGTACCAGAAGTGGGTTCCTTGCTCCAAAAGATTAGCATATCTCTTCATACCTGGTATGCAGCTATTGATCTGGCAAGTGCCCTTTTCTCCATACTTACTAGAAGGTAGGTCCACTAGAAACAATTTGCTTTCAGCTGCCAAGGCCAGCAATACTTTCACTGTCCTACCTCAGGGGAATTGAACTTTAGCCCTACATCACAAGTAAGTTCAAGGACTTTTGATCATTTTTCTCTTCCACAAGTATCACACTAGTCCATCACATTGATGACCTTGTGCTGATTAGATCAAGTGAGCAAAGAGGTAGGAACCACTCTGGACTTGTTGGTGAAGCATGTGCATGCTGGAGGATAGAAATAAATCAAAGCACTGCTCATGCACCTTCAACTAGGACAGGAGTTTTATTTTCTGCATACTGACTCCAATGTTCCTACCTAGAGGGGCAAAGAAACACAGAAAAGTACCAGGCCTGCCCCTTCCCACAGTCAGTGAATGGTTATAAACCCCTACAGCACACTCCAGATCACACAAAAATACTGGCTCTAAATGCACCACGACTGCTCTCTGACTTGGTTGTGTTTCCAAATCAGTTTTGTGAGGTGAAGAACCTTAAATGTCTTTATCAAATTTTCACCCTCTTCCCTTGATTTTAACCTCCCAGAATCATGGCTTCTTTAATCCTTTGCCCTCTTCCCGTTTATCTGTTTTGTGTTCTGATATCCTAAGTCCCTTTATAAAATCTGCTCAGGCTTCTATCAAGGCTAAAGCATGAGCCTCCTCCTGGCTCTCTGCCAGCTCTTCTTTTTAGTCCCAACAGCTGGGATCCTAAACCCTTCTCTCCAGGCTCGGGTCTGTACTTTTCTTTAGGATCACCTCTTTTTCAGGTCTGGGAGAATTTAAAGGGCCCTAGGCCAATATCTGGACCACTCAGCCTCAAATAGCCTGTCTACTGATGCCACTTGTACATTCACCTGGTATTTATCTGAGAACCGTTGTCCTTGACCATCCATCCTGCTATAAGCCAGGGACTGTGAGCAGCACTGGAGAAGCAGAACAGCAAGACCTTGAGGACCTTTCAGATGAGAAGGGTGGTGGGTGAGTTAGCATCACGGTAGGTAAGTGCTGTGACTGGGGGGGGTGGCATGTAGGGTGCTGGGTGGCTAGGAGAGGCGCCAACCTTGGGAGGAGGGTGGCATGTGGGTAGGGTGCAATCAGGGAAAGCCTCCCAGAAGAAGGGATTTCTGTACAAAGATTGAAGGGTTACCCAGAAGGGAGAGAGAGAGAGAGGAGAGACAGAGACAGAGACGGAGACAGACAGAGAGAGAGAGAGGCCAGAAGGCAAGTGGAGCCTCACACAGTCCAGGAGCTCTGGCAGTGTGATTCTGTAGTTAGACACATGATCCCAAAGCCAGGCCACCTGGGTGTGAATGCTGAGTGGGCTGTGCTGTGACCTTGGCCTTCATTACTTTTTGCCTCCATTTCCTCACTGGTAAAAGAGGAGGCTAGAAGAACCTTCCTTCTAGAATTGTGGTGAAGAATGATAAACTTAATATGCACAAATGCATACTTAGAAGGATGCGTGGCATATAACATAATAATAAGGGTTCATCATTATTTAGCTAGCATGGCAAATGAAAGATAGGGAGTGGCCAAGCACACACCTGGGTGCCTGTGTGAGAAGTTTGGACTTTAAAACCATTCACCAACTCCCTAATCCCTGAGGATGCACAGAGAAATCATGCACTGAATGACAGATCACGCTGCTGCAGGAGAGACCCGTAGGAGGCAGTGGCAGGAACATCTGCTCCAGTGCTGAGAAGATGGTGGGTTTCTTGATTCTTGCCTGGCCCACAGAGTGGGAGGAAGAGGCCAGCAGCAGAGGCCGAGGGGAGCAGGAGGGGCTGGGAAATTGATGAGTTTGCTGCCGGCCTCAGAGGGGCCTGCGGAAGCAACGGCAAGCATCCCCTAAACCGCGGGATATTTTGTTCTAAGACAAGAACAGGACGTGGTTAGCATTAAGAGGGTACTTGAAGGCCTAGGAGCACAGCTAAGATCAGCCAAGGAGGCCGAGCAGATGGAGGAGAAGCGAAGGACCCTGAGAAAGATAATCATGGAAGAAAGGGGGAGAAGAAGAGCCCTTCGAGGATGTGGAGAAGTAACTGGAGAGGCAAGAGAAAATCCAGAGGCTTTAGTGTTGTGTAAGCCGAAGGGCATCACGTTGGAAAGCAGGAGCGATGGAGCGTGCAGAATGCCGCTGAGAAAGACTGTGATGAGACGTGGGGATATCGAGGACTTGGCCCACAAGGGTTTTAGTGGGCTGCCTGATGCATCGCCACAGGCTGAGGCTGGACGGGAGGTGAGGAAGGCTAAAGAGTGAGTCCAAAGAAGAGGAAAGCCGTAAGGAGGTAGATTCAAGAGGACTGTGAGTTTGCAAGATCAGTGAATCCAAGAAATCATGGAGAAGAGATGGAGTGGAGTAGAGGCACCGTGGGGTTGAAAGAAGGTGAGATTTAAGATGCTGGTGGTAAAAGGAGCTTGTAGAGATAGACCATGGGATGATGGAAACTGGAGAGAAAAATGCCTCTGAGTAGCGATCTGAAGCTGAGTGCATGTGTATGTGTGTGTGTGTGTGTGTGTGTGTGTGTGACTAGACATTGAACCTAGGGCCTTGGCACTGAGCCACATCCCCAACCACTTTTATTTTATTTTTTTATTTTGAGACAGGATCTTACTAAGTTACTAAATGGCCCAGGCTGAACTCGAATTTGCAGAACTCCTGACTCAGCCTCCCAGAGTGCAGGGATTACAGGTCAGTGCCACCACACCTGGCTGAGGGAATTCCATTCCGATGGCCACCATTGTTTTAGGAAGTAGGAGACTCGCTTTGACTCAGAGATGGAGCAGGAGGTTTGAGGGGAGAGGAAAATGTGAAAGAGTGGGAGAGTTCCTTGGAAGAACCGTAGACACAGTTGATACCCCAGTAATTTTCCAGGGGCCACATGAATGTTTTTCTACAGAGTGGTTTATCTCATTTGAAAGTTTATGTCAAGAAAGAAATACGATGTGCCATATACGTGTCCCAACTCCCCACCATGAATGTAGTCATGACTGCAAATGTGTACTAATAAGAATTCTTTAAAAATTAGAAAAGCAAGTTTATTTCATTCTCATGACCTTTCTGAAGGGGTAAGCCAGCAGAGATGCACACGTCCAGTATGCACTGCTCTGTCTTTCTCTCTAGCTGTTGTCACTAGGAGCTTGAGTATAGAAGCAGGAAACAAAAGGGTTGGGATCGTGTTAGGTGGGAGAAATGAAAAGGGTCTGAACAAGAGGACGGAGGGGACTGGCGGAAGTGGTGAACAATGGATGAAAAGAGAGAAGGCAGATCGTAGGCTGGATTTACGTGATGCAGGGAGGGAGTGCAGCACCAAATCACAGATCTGGGTCCTATACTGGCACCCTGCAAGGGGTACACAGGCTGCCCCGCAGCCCTGGATGACAGGCATGGTGAAATCAACTGACCATAAGGTCTCCGAAACGCAGGGAAAGAAGCTAGAGGGAAAGCAAGATACAGTTTTACAGGAAGGGGTTAAATATGACCCAGACTGGTTAACTGCTGAGGGAACCTGAGCCCAGGCAGTATGGATTAGTTGGTCCCCAGGACCCACATTACATTTTCGATGCTGCAGCAGTTCTGAGTGCCCTAGATCCTAGGAGCAGTGTTATAGGCGGCTAAGAGAGGTAGAAATATAGCAGGCGGCAGTCAGATGCCTGGGCCCGCGAGGGAGTCAGTGCAGAAGATTCTCGAGAACACATCTGAAGATTAAATGGCCAGATTTACATCCTTTCCCAAGGGATAAATGGAAGCTTCAGATTATGGGTATCACCCTTTTGAAATTCCCCATTATCTCACTAGGGGTGGGTCATCTTCTCCTGCCCACTAAAACTAAAACAAGGGTTCAGACTAAGACTATAAAAGATTAAGACTAAAAACAAGACTAAGACCATACATTTTGGACCAAGGTTAATGATGTCACCCATATGCCTTTGCTACCACTGGATCAATATTACCGAAGCAACTATACTTGCAATCTTATTGCCTAATTGTAATTTTGATCCACATTGTACCACCTCAGGATTTTGCTCTATAAAATTTCCGTTGAGAAGTGGACTTGTTGGCAACCCATTTGGGACCCCTTCAGTCTCTCAGGAGCTATTCCCATTCCCCATTCCTTTTCCCCAGTAAATTTTCCTACTCTTAACCTCTGTTGTTTCTTAGAATTCATTCTTCGACTTGGGGAACACAAACTTGGGGTATCTAGCATTCTCCCTGTATCAGCAGGAATGGAGTCAAGTCCGTAGCTCCAAGTTCTGGTTCTAGCAGCAGAGTTGGCTTCTTGTTAACTGCATGGTGCTTGTAACACAATTTATAGAAAAGAATGCAGTGTTACACAGGGTAGTTTAAGTACGTTATGCTTTTAGCCACCAGCTCCTCCACTTTTCCTTTTGCCCATATTCTTGACTTGGCACTGGACCCTTTCTGAGGTGGGACTTCCACCTCATTCCCTGGGGCTCTGAGGATGGAACCTGTGGCCCTTGCCTCTGGGACCCTTGCAGATCGATACTTGCTAAGGTCTGTGTCTCTGATGGCCATCTACATCCATCCACTTCCCTATGATGCTGATGGCTTCTTTTCTGACACCGAGTCTTCCTGACATTGACCCCTTTCTTGTGTAGGCATCTGCTCAGTGCCTCCACAGTGGACGGGCTCAGACCTCCTGGGCCTGCACATTCTCTCTCCTCCTGGGAACTGCCCATCTCATGGTTACTGGCCTCCAGTTATTTTCTCTACTCCCGCCTCTTAACTTTTTCAAAATGCTACTCCTGTGTTGGAATTTTTTCCCTCTTTTTGTTAGCTATTCTATCACTGATTTTTTTTCTTTTTTTTAATGATTCTTTTTGAAACTGCAGTCCACAGAACACTGGTGTATGGAGCAATGGTAAAAATTTCTATGAAAGGGAAGGTGCTTTCTGTGGGTGAATGTTGGGAAAGTACTTCTTAAATGAAATTAAACAAAATTCTCTACCCTAGAACCTCTTACAGGTTCTTATCTGGAAGCTAACTTACCTGGAAAGTCTCTAATAAATGACATGTACCAAACTCACTGCTATAATTTTTGCTCTGAAAGATGAAATAAGGCTTATTTTTGGTGGATGTGTAATTTTGTCACATGCAGCAATCCATTTGCTCATGTACAGAAGTCTACACTTACTCAAATACAGCCATGTCATCTTCTGGAACATCATCTTAACTCTCCAAACCTCGAATCCCGGCCTGAATTTCTTGCAATTCCTGGAAAGCCTTGGTCCCAGTCTCTCCTGTCCAGCAGCAGAGGTCTCCTTAAACAGCCACTTCTTGTCCACATGGCCTGCTCGTAGTTCATCTTTACAACATGCGACATATTGAAACGTGAAGACTCACGTTAGGCACAACCATAGCTGTTTGTTATCAAGCGTGCATGTTTCATGATTTTTGCTCATTGTGTCTGTTCTCTGATTGGTTGTTCAGCAATAAGTCTTTGGTTCATCTATTTACACAAGTGTTTCCCTCTTATCCAAAGGTGTCCATTTGGGTATATTTATAAATAGTTATAATTCATATTATCATTTATTTTAAGTGTTATGTCAGCATTATTATTTGTATTTAATCATATATTAATGTTATTATTTTATAATTCAGTATGTCCTTTGTGTGTGGCAATGGATGTACCAAATGTTTTCATCTGACTGATGATCTTAACTGGGGCTTATTTTTGGGCTAGGGCTTATGAACATCCCCAAAAATCAGGCAAGGGCTTATTTTCAGGGGAAATAGAATTTACTCTCAGGTATACCTCATCAACATCTCTTGGGACTTGCAGAGTCACACAGCTTGGAAAACTTTCTGGGGAACAAGCAAAAGGCACTATTTAATTATAAATCATGCATTCATTCATGAATAAACATATTTCATTCATCCAGTCAAGATTTTTGGAAAGACTGCAACCCAGCCACGGTGTCGTATGCTGGAGGCAGCGTGAGGACAAGCCTTTGGGGCTCACAAGTGGAAGTATGGTCACGTCAGCCTAATTCAGACTCTGATTGCCCTTTGCAATTGCACGTCTTAAAAAGGATGTTTTACTTTGTACTGAACCTGAGCAAAATCTGACATTTCTAAACCAGTGTGATGGTGCACATTTGTAATCCCAGTGTTTGGAAGGCTGTGGTCGGAGGTTGGTCACATGTTCAAGGGTGGCCTGACCTGCATAGTGGGACCCTGTCTTGAATCCCCCCTCCCCTAAAAACTGATATTTCTAACAATTTGAACTGATTGGTGTGGTGGAAAGACATTAGTTTAGACACAGAAGGGCTTTGGGTAGCATTTACCCTCTCAGGCTTAGTTTTCTTATCTGTAAAATAGGGATGATAATTGACTAGTTGGAGTTGGTGGGGTTGTGGTAAGGATTAAACAAGATAAGGAAAGTTACCTGCAGCTGGGTGTGGTGGCACACAGCTGTAATCCCAGCACTTGGGAAGCTGAGGCAGGAGGATTGCTGTGAATTTGAGCCTAGCCTGGGCTACAGAGTGAATTCAAGGCCAGTTTGAACTGCACAGTGAGACCTTGTCTCAAAAACAAAACAAAACAAAACAAAACAAAACAAAACAAAACAAAACAAAACACACAAACAAACACAAAAAAACCAGTTGTCTGCAAAGGAGTAGAGAATGTGACTTATTTTTTTATTTTATTTTATTTTTTGTACCAGGGATCAAACTTACTACCTTGTGCTTGCCAGGCAGGTGCTTATGCTCACAGAGCTATATCCCCAGCCCCTGTAACTTATTTTTTAGTGGTGATGATTGCTGAGTGGGAGAAAAACCATGGTGGCAGCCTTAACTAATGTTATGAGGAAAGATTCCAGGCCATCTTTCATTTTTTAGTTAATATGCCTTTTTAGACTGGAAACAATGACATTGGTCCAGTCAAATAACAAAACCATCTCTTATTTTTTCAAATTTAACTTTTTAGGAATTATGAGGCACTATGGGGTTCCTGCCCTCCTCCAAAGTTAGCATTATAGTTATTTTTGCAGTCCAAAATTTGGGATAGTGGAGATAAGTTTCCCTCTGACTACAGTATTCATTGAATTGTGTAGGAGGTATATTAAACGAACTAAAATTTTTCAATGTTTATTTTGAGGAAAGCTTATTTGTAAAAACTGGAGTTTAAAAAATATGCATCAGACCCTAAACTGTTTACTGAAACCAATTTAATTGCTCTATGCAAATCCTAATTTGAAAGTCAAGCATGGTGGGAAGAGAAAAAGGAAAATGGTAAGAAGAATGTAACCCTCTAAATTAATGATTCAGTTTTTCCTTGGGAAGAGAATTTACACATTGCTCTGGGAAAGCAGTATTTTGCTCAAAACAAATTCCGCGTTTTTAAAATACTACGAGATCTACTAGGAAGTCTGTCGTGCTTCCCTGCTGTATTTGAGTCTTTCCCAATAAATTTCAACACAATGTGAAAACAACATGAGAAAAAGCATGGAAGCAAAGCTTTTGTAAGTGGGGAGGCGAGGAGGGGTTGAAAGGAAATAGGGGAATGGGGCAAAACCCCAAGTTTTGTCTTGTACGGGTACAAATTCTCCATGATGGATGTAATCATTATGTATATCTAAAATGTACCAATACAATCTGATTGGAAAAAAAGTATTTTTCCAAGGAGGGGGCAATATGAAGAGATCTTTAAAAAGAAAAAACAGTATGAAATGATCTGGAAAGGTTTTTGCTATCCTATCTTCTGAGATAAATGGCTTGTATATAAGGAAAGAAATCAGAATCTTGTTCTGATTTTTTAAGTTGCCAATTAGACCATCTGGGTTTCCATTTAAGTCTGGGGACTTTATTAACATGGCAAGACATTTAAAAATTGCCCAAGGTAAAAATCATATTGCCACTGATTTATTGCAACTAGCTAATCTGGTTAACTCCCTTTATCCCAACTCCCTGCCCCCTGAAGGAAGAAAGAGAAATCTGTGAGCTGCAGAGGACTTTAGGGATCATCTTGTCACAGAGAAAGCATCTTGGGTAATTTTGTCAGTTCAGAATGATGGACATTGTGCATTTATAATATGTAACTCTAAGGCGTCATACTTTATTTTACAGATTGAGAAAAGCTCTAAGATAGGATTGCTTTTGTCTGATTTATCTAGAGTCAACCATGTCTTGTGTCTGTAATTCTAATTATAGTAAAGAATAATGTCAATATTTATTCATTTTTCTCCATAAGTAAATAAAAGAACTCCAAATCTTTTATTTGAAGAAATAGCTTCTCTCTGTTCTGCTTGAAAATGCTAATATTCAAAGCCTGTTTCCTTTCTGCTGCTGTTTTTTAAAAAAATTTTCCTAAGCATTTGCATTTAAAATGATATTTGGGGGAATAAAAATACTTCTTTTATTTGCTTTCCAAATAACGGAACTGACTCAGAAAAAGAACATTGGCACTAGTTGGAAACCCCACTAGTTATAAAATCATACATAATTTGCACAACCTTGCAGTTTGGAGTGGTTGATGGAAACCTTTGCCATCGACTCTCCAACTCAATTAAATTCAAGTTTATTAACATCACTGCCGGCTGTGTTAGTTCAGTATATGCAAGCCAAGAAATAAAAGGAAGTCTTGGTAACAGACAGCTGTGCTACCCTACAACTCCTATCATTTGAGATTGGCTTCATTAAAGTAAGATACATTATTCTAGGAGTGGCACATTAAAATGTTGGAGTTTGTAGATGAACTGTAACATTGGATCATTGTCTGCTATTAGCACTTCTGGAATAAGCAAGTCATTCATTTTTTGAAACATCAGGAGACTTAGACAGAAGGCCACTGGTAACTGACTGTGTGGCTGAGCAGACCACTCCCTTTGCCCAGCTCCTTATACATCCTTACAGGATGAGGGACTTGTTCCGCTCCAAGTTTCTCCATCTTTGCTAAGGCAAAGCAGGCAGGGTGCAGAACCCTGGGCAACAGTAACAATAATTCTTCTCATTCCTGATTCTCTCTCTCTCTCTTTCTCTCTCTCCCTCTTTTGGGATTGAATGCAGGGCCTTTGCACTGAGCTACACTCTCAGCTCCTTTTATTTACATTTTTAAAATTTTGACACAGAGTCTTGCTGTTACCAAGTTGTCTGTGCTGGACTCAAACTTGCAATCCTCTTGCCTCAGCCTCCGGGAGGGTAGGAATTACAGGCATGTGCCGTCACGCTTGGCTCGTCCCTGATATTTCCGTCCCCACAGAAGGAGGGAGCCTGAGGGCCAGGTCCCAGGCAGTTTTCTAATTCTGCGCCTGTGTCTTGAGTTGTCTCAGGTGAATGGTGGGCCCTGATCAGAAAATGATGTTTCAGTGGTTAGATTTATTCCAATATAAGCCACCCCGCCTGGCTTGTACTCAGTTTTTTAATTTTCTAAAATGTGGCAGCGAACTCACTCCTTCATGATACTATTCTGTTCTTTGCCTTGAGCATGAAATAATCCCAAATGTCTTAATTTCTTCTGCTTTATTCAACTTTAACCCCCTGACCTCCCCGTCGTTTCTTTTCAGATTGGATCAAAATTGCCCTTTAAAAGTGGTGTCAAATTGCCCAGTGTGGAGGTGCATGCTTGTAATCCCAGCACTCAGCCTGAGGCAGGAGAATCGTTGTGAGTTTGAGACCAGCCTGGGCTACAAAGTAAGCTCAAGCCGAGCCTGAACTGCATAGTGAGTCCCTAACTCAAAAAATAAAATAAAATAAAGAAATTTGTATCAAGTTTACCAGAAACTGATTGAGACTCACTTGAGGGCCTTCTTGATAACACAGCCAGTTCATCTTCTTCTCCACCTTGCCACCATTTAAAAAAACAAACAAACAAACAAACAAACAAACAAAAACACCGAAAAACCCCCACCAAATGTCTTATGAAATCCAAATGCTGTTTTCTTTCTGACTTTGGGAAATTACCAGGCAAATGTAAGCTAGAAGCCTTTGCTTTTCATGCTTCATGTCGTGATCAGGCCGCTCACTGTCTCCTCGCACCAATGTGCTGCTCCTTGGGGGAAAACAGACACAGCTAGAAGCTGTGTCGGGCTTGAGTCGTTGCTCCTGATCAAAGCAGCAACAGAGTAAAACCAACTTGCGGAGCTTGGGGAACCATAGACCCAAACTGCCTCTGTTATTTTTAGGTTAAGAAAGTAATAAGTGAGAAGGTGAATAATACAAGCAGATGAAAAACTACAAAGATCCACCCATATACACTTCTAGAAGCTTTCAATGCATGTAAACACACACATTCCCAGTTTTCTTCTCTTTCTGCATAAGTGAGCTCATAGTATTCATCTGCTTTTGTTTTCTGTTTCTGGTTGAATTATAGTTTGTTGCTCGAGTATGTTGTAATTTATTGAATCAGTCCCCAGATAATGAACATTTGAATTCTACACTTGATTTTGGAGGTAGATAAGTCAGATAACAGATTCACTCCAGGTTTTTAGGAAGTCTACTTTATGAGATTTGGGTAGAAAGTATATATATCTCCTTTAGAACAAAGACTTCTATTTTGTGTGTCTTGATGAAAAGACATGGTCTCAGCAAACAAATCTCTCCTATGCCATTAAATGTGCGGGCTGGCAGATACAGCTGTGTCTTACCTGTGCCTGTCATGTAACTGGTTATAATTATTGTGTTTCATTTTAGAGGACAGAAACAAATTTCTGAGCAATCAAACTACAGGATAATGGCAGTGGGCCGAGAGCCAGGGTTTGCTTTTTACTCATTAATGGTTTCCCATTATTTCAAGGACGGTTGCTACCATTTACCAGGAAAACAGCTTGCTTCAAACTGGCAAGTGCAAATGCAGACTGAATGACTGATAAATCTCCAGACACAACGCTAAGCTAAAAAGCAAGTGGTGGAAAGAGGTCCATGTCACAAAGTAAAACATGAACTATTATTGTTATTGATATGGTGACGCTCCAGACTGAAATGAAATGATAACAATTACACTGTCATTAATTTATGCACTGAAAATAATTGAGAACAGTGCCTCACAGGATTTTCCTCAGGATGAGCAGAACTCCAATTTTACACGAGATAACTCTATTCTTAAGTGCCTCTTCTGCAATTCCAGGAGGATGGGATTTGTAGTGCAGTGAGCAATAGCAGTCACCACATTTCTCCTGTGGGCTGAAGCTAATGCTCATTCTCACCTTGTTCCTTCTAGGAAGTGTGGCAGACATCAATCATCGTTACCACCCAGCCTGTCTGCATCCTAATTAGGAAATAGCGTGCAGGCGCACTTGAGGGCAGAATATGCAATATTATGCATTTTTTGATTGTGGTATGGAGCAATCTCAAAAGCATTTATCTGGTAAAATTGTAAGAATCTACTTGAACATCCTTTGCTTTCCTTAAACAATTTGCAGTTGTGCTTTTGAGTGCACACAAGGATATTTCCAGGGTTCTCCTTTAAATTTTTTATGGTAGATTTCTAGGCTAATTTACCTCATCACAGTAGCTTCATGCTGATTACTTGGCATTTGAAGCAATTTGCCAACAATGGTTCCAGCACAATGAGAGATTGTAGCTGGATAGGAAAACTCCATGATTTATGCCTCATAATTGACTTGCTGACCAGGGATTTAGCTCAGTGGCACAGTGCCTGCCTGGCAAGCACGAGGTCATGAGTTTGATTCCCGGTACCAAAAAGAAAACAACAACAACAAAAAAAGAATTGATATGCTGCTTTGTTGCTTCATTAATCATCATGTTTCACCTTGACTATAATTGAGCAACAGATATTGGTGGAGGTTATTCTGTTACAAGGAAAATAAAGGTATTTAAAACTGCAGGGGGATAACTAACATTCACTGAGTATAATACTGTGTTCCAGGCAAAAGTCTTGGAACATTTCCTTGTTTTCTCCTCAAAACACACCTCTGAGATATTATTGTCTCTACTTTAAAATGAAGAAACCGAAATTCAGATTATATAGTTGCTTAATGTCACCCAGTTCAAAATGGTAGAGCTAGAACTGGAGCACAAGTTTGTCTAACTCCTATTCCATTTCTTCAAACAATAAGACCTTATATTTGTACAGAGCGCTTTAGTTTACAAAGCACTTTTCCATAAATTATCGCTTGTTATTTTCTCAACAACTCTTTGAGGTATGCAGTATTAAGGAGGCTGACGTACCCAAAGTCAAGCACATAAAATAGCTGGGCTAGGACTAGAGGACCTGTGACTCTAAGGTCATCACTTCTCCTGGGACACCACTGGAGCCTTGAAACCAACCAAACAACCTACTTATTGATTTGTTGTTTTGTTTTGTTTTGCTTTTTAGTGGTACAGGGCCTTGTGCATGCTAGGCAAGCACTCTACCACTGAGCTACATTCCTAGCCCAATTTATCATTTTTTTTGAGACAGAATCTCAGTATGAAGTCTAATCTGGCTTTGAGCTTGCTATTTAGACCATGCTGGCCTCAAACTCATGATCTTTCTGCTTTTGCCTCTCCAAATGGTGGGATTGCAGGTTTGTGACATCACACTCAGTCCTAATTCCTACTTAAAAGAATGCAAATTATTTTTCACTGTGCTTTGCAGTTACCTGTAATTCCTTTTTTTTTTTTTTTTTTGGTACCAGGGATCAAACTCAAAACCTCACGCCTGCCAGGCAGGCACTTAAGCCACTGAGCTAAATCCCCAGCCCTATTTTTTGAGACAGGGTCTCACTATGCAGTTCAGGCTGGCCTTGAATTCACTTTGTAGCCCAGGCTGGTCTCAAACTCACAACGATCCTCCTGCCTCAGCCTCCTGAGCGCTGAGATTAAAGGCATGCACCACCATGCCCGGCTAGTTACCTGTAATTCTACGCGTGTACTTAGGAAAACAATTTGTGAGACTCAGCTTTAGACACAGGTGCCATATACAATTAAAGCAAAGTTCAAAGGCGGTGAATGGTGTTATTTTAGAAAGTCTAGGTTGAGAACTCACATTTGTAGTTTTACACAGAAGTACCAGAAGTTAGATCTTAATTCATGTACAAAGCGAGGCGTTGTCTTACTGTGGCATTGATGATGCCATTAGAGGCCTTGCAATTTTATTTAAAAACTGTCTTGCCCAAGAAGAGACTCTTCCTAATGAGAATGGAGAGAGGAAGAAGTTGAGGAAGCAAGAGAAAATAGCTTATTATAATGAACGGACTCTTTCTTAGCTCTTTCTTAGTTACACTTTCTAATTCCTTCCCCTCCCTTTTACTACCTCTGCCCATCAGAAAGATGCTAACCTGACAAAAGCATTGGTGCTAAAGCATGACAACCACTATGTTTGCTTCTTCAAAAAGAATCATATTTAAATGTGTTAATAATTATAGTTTACGAAAGAGAAACACATTAGTGCAATCAGACCTCTGAGAGCTCGAAGGTTACTGAGACGTTCGTTTGAACAGTGGGAGTTTCTGTTGCTCTTTATTTCAGGCAACCGTTTCCCTAAATTCACCTACACCTCTTTAAACACATATGTATTGGGCACAATTTGTGTTGAGCACTGTGCCAGGTCCTGGGGTACGATAGAAGGAAAATGTGCTCTCTTGCTGGGTGTAAACTCCGGGAAGGTGGGAACTGTAATATATGGAGTTTGCATTATTTTACACCAACCATTATCACTTTGTCATTTTGACAAATGGTTCTGTTTGCTCATGAGCTCAGCAAAAACTAAGAACTAATAGCATTTGGATGGGTCATGGGTTTGCGGGTGGAATAACTGAAACCGTGAATGGAGTATCTGCCCTGGATATGATCTGCCTTCCTCCCTCCCTTCCTCCCTTCTCTCCCTTCTTCCCTCTCTCTTCTTCCTTTACTTTACTCCTTCTTTTCCCTGTTACTGCCCAATTATTCCCCTATTACCACCTTAATTAGTTTTGAGAACTGAGATGGATTTATAGAAATCTGGCTCCAGAGAAGATGTTCTTTTTTGGTCCAGCCACATTATATAAGCCTGGCCCTTTTGCTAGCTCTGTGCCCCTGAGGGTCCTTTGCCCCACCTGTCAAAGGCCGATAGTCAATAGCTACCTTTCAGTATGTATAAAACAGGTGCTGAGGAAATGGAGATATATAGTTACAACTGTTTAGAGTTAAAACTTGTCACAATTCATTACCTTTATAGTATTGGAGATGTTTTCTTCAAGCACTTTTTGGGTGAAAAGATGATATTTTTAATTCTGCAATTTCCAGGTGCAATCTTGTATGCAAGACTTTTCTTTCACGTAAAGTTTTCATAGTGTAGATTATTTTGATCACTGCAGATAGATTCCTTACCTACCATCAGATCAGCATGTAGCACCTCTAAGATATACATTTATACAACACAGAAAACTTGAGTCTGCTTTACTGCCTTTGACCTAGATCACTTTTTCCTGTGTCACCAATGTGACTCAATGGTGAGACTCAGCTGTACCATCTCCAGGGCCTTGCGGTATCAACAGACTGTGTTGTCTTACTGTCCTCAGAGCCAAGTGGACCTACGGTTCCAGTGCTTGTGTGCTGAGTTTGGAGAGTATCTGCAGAGACACAAAACATCTATGTTGAAGCTGCTAATTCATGACATTTTTGACATGATTTTAAAAAAACAGCACACGCCTTTAATCCCAGCACTCGGGAGGCTGAGGTAGGCGGAGCATTGTGAGTTTGAGGTCGGCTTGGGCTACAACGCGAGCGCAAGGCCGGTCTGAGCTACCTAGTGCGACCCTGCCTCAAAAAACCAGGGCCGGGAGTTTGGCTCAGTGCCTTAAGCGCCTGCCCTGGCAGGCGCGAGGTTGTGAGTTCAATCCCCGGTGCAGAAAAAAAAAAAAAAAAAAAAAAAAAAAAAAAAAAAAAAAAAAAAACACAAAAAACAAAACAAAACAAAAAACAGCAATCCCACGGTACTGAAATCGAATCAAATAGTATCACAAGAAACAAGTGGAGTTTGTAGACCATTCACTAACAACTACACAGCTGTGAGTTTTGGTTAAAGATTTTGCTGAGTTCAGTTTCAGCCCTAAGATCTCAAGTTTTGGCTTCCACATAAGTTAATAGTCATAAGAAGGATGTGTTCTTATTAACTGAATACTTTTATTAAAAATTATACCAACTTTCAATTCTGAGATGAATAAGTTCTAGAGGTCTAATGATGACTACCACTAATGTACTGTATACTTAAAATTTGATAAGAGAGTTGATCTTAAATATTCTTTTTTTTTAATTTGCAAAGAATTACATAAAAATCAACAGAACAGACAAACAGGTTTAGCAAGGTCATGGTACAAGGTCACAAAGCCATATACAGAAATCTAATGTTGGCCAATACACAAGCAATGAACAATTCAAAAGTAAAATTGTAAAGGCACAATTTACAACATCACAACAAAGCTTAAAGTAACATTACTGTATAAATCTACCAAAATACATTAATTATCTGTATCCTAAGAATTATAAAAACTGATCAAAAGTACTCAAATACAACCTAAATAAGTAAAGAGAGACTATGTATGTGACTTGGACAAATATCAAAATATTTATTCTCCCTAAACTTATCTATAGATTCACCTCAATATCAAAATCTCAGCAGAATTCTTTTTTTTTTTCTCAGTGAAGGGTGGCATCGAATTTACTTCTGGACAGGCCATGCGGATATAAAAGGAGGCCATTGTACTTTTTAAATTTTTAACTATCTTAACTATTTCTTATATACTATTTCTTATATACATATACATAAACATAAACATATATATATAGTTTTTCTTTCAGTTTTTCACACAAATGAAACAATACGATGTTTACACACGTATGACTTACTTGTTTCACTAATAAGTATGCTCTCAAGGTGCATCCATTTAAGTATAAAAGTGTCCAGTTTATCATTCTTTGTATAGAAATACCACATCTTTTTTGTCCATTCCTCAGTCACTGGGCATTTAGGCTGTTTTCAAGATTTGGCTATTATGAACTGTGCTGCTATAAACACAGGTGCACATATATCACTGTGGTAGGGTGTTTTTAATTCTTTTGGGAAGATACCCAGAAGGGGAACAACTGGGTCAAATGGGACCCCCAATCCTAGCTTTTTGAGGAATCTCCACACTGACTTCCACAGTGGTTGCACCAGTCTGCATTCCCACCAACAGTGGAGAAGGGTTCCTTTTGCCCCACAGCCCTTCCAACACTTGTTGTTGGTTGACTTCTTTATACTAGCCATTTTTTCTGGGGTGAGGTGGAATCTCAGTGTTGTTTTAATTTGCATCTCTTGAATGACCAGTGCTGTTGAACATTTTTTCCGTATTTATTTGCTGTTTGTACTTCTTCATCTGAGAGGTGTGTGTTCATCTCAGATGCCCATTTTAGGATTGGGTCTTTAAATCTGGGAGAACTGATTTTTTTGATTTCTTTATACATTCTCGATAGTAATCCTTTATCTGAGGGACAACTGGCAAACAATTTCTCCCATATTGTGGGTTATCTCTTCACTCTACTGGTAGCTTCTCTTGCTGTGCAAAAGCTTTTCAGTAGGATGAGATCCCATTTGTTGAGATCTTAAATATTCTTACTACACATACTAAAAAATGTAATTGTGCGGTGATGGATGTTAATTAGCTTGACTGCGGTAATGGGTTCACAATGCATACCTATATCAAAACATACATTGTGTGCCTTAAATACTGTATTTATAATTTTGTCATATACGTAGAAAAAGGGAAATAATACCTATATGCAAAATATCCTTAAATTACTTTTCTTGTTTTGTAGTTTTCTTAGAAACATACTAAGTATAACCGTAAATATGTCTAAACACACTTCCCCCCCTTCCTAATAACATTATACATTTACTCTAATAATGCCATTATTGTTCAAAGTATTTTTAGAGTAGCCTTCAGGGCCTCTAGCAAGTCCTTTGAAATATCCTCCGTTGTGGCAAATTTTCATCTTTTGAAGATGTACATGATTTTAAAAATTACCAGGAGATATTTAGAGCAGATCTGCATAATTAAGAGGGATAGTTTCACCTGAGGTTAAAACAAAGCAAAAATTCGATAAATATGGAACTCCATAAAAGATTATGATAAATACAGCCTATAAGTTGCCTTTAAAAGAAAATCAAAAGATGATTTCTAAAATAACATTTGGCAATGCCAACACAGTTAGAATTACATTGCCTTCCAAGGTGACTGCTTTAAAAATTTAACTTTGAATTCATTTGTGAAAATTCAGCCTTGTAATTTATTAATGACATTTTGTGTTAATATGGTCTCAAGAGGAAATTCAAGTACTTAGAACTCCACACTAAAAAATGAAGATATGTCTTTACTCAAAGACTTCACGTTATTCCAGGTGTTCTGTGGCAACTGAAAGCTGTAGACTAAGTTGATGCCTGGCTTTGGTGTCAGTGGATTTGAAGGTGTAAGGAGCCTTGGAAAGACATGGCGACTGTTCTGTTTGCTTCAGGACTACGACATTATCTTAGAAAGAGAGAATGCAGTTGCTACTTGCTGACTTTTTGCTCTGTTTTCAGAGCAACTGAAAGCGTCTGCCTTATGGTTGCTTCTGATCCGGCTTATGGAAGCTGCTGGGGAGAAGCCGGGGTACGCTGAAGGACAGGCTAGCACAGAGCAAGCCTGGAGCGATGAGAAGCCACGCTAGTCCTGCCAGTGACTGTTAACCCAATGAGAAGGCTCATGGAGTCGACCTACAAGGACTAACCAAGCCACCATCGATGCCCTATACCGACTTACAACTTGGTAAACATGTGTACTTTTATTCTGAGATATATTAATAGACTTCTATATGCAAAAATTTGGCATATGCTCTGAGCACACAAAAAAGAATTCTCTTTGGTCCTAAGGAAATTTACATGCTCGCAGTGAAAATAGAGATAGAAATAATGACAACAAATGCAAAGTAGAAAGCAGAAAATTGCGAGATGAAGTGAATAATCAGAAAAAAAAAAGTCAAGGAACTTGACATTTGTACTGAGATTTGAAAGTGAGACCAATTAGTTGGCAATTAAATGTCATCAAATGTGTGGAAGTGAGGATCCAGGAGGAGCCAGAGTGGGTTGCTCAGTTGTCTGGAATGTGGGAGGGCAAGGAGCGAAGGACTAGAAATAAGGCGGGGGCCGGAGACGAGATTCAAGACTGCAGGAAGCCAGGAGGAGTAAACAGAGGAGTGAACTTCACCGCTTTAAAAACAACCTGGCAGAACTTGATTTGTAAATGCATCTCTAGTTCTGTTCTTGTGTCATTTCTGATTGACTTAGTAAATTAAACTCCTCACAGATGAGTGGTGTGAGTGCGTGTGCTAACTTTGTACTGCCCACTAGCCAGATAGGAAAAAGGAAAAGTAATGAGTTGGATGAAGTGCTCTTGAAAATGCTTTATTTATCTGTTTGTTTCAGGAAGAACATACTAAGGGAATGATTTCTTCAAAATGTCTTAAACCTCCGTATGTGGCAGAGGACAGGTGGAGGCAGGTTTCTTTTCAGGGCCCCAGGCTACAATAAACCCAACTTCTCTTCCTTATTGAGGGATTTAAAGCCTTGCAGCTAGCATTGGAACACAGGCCAGGAAGTCAGACAGCCTGACCATGTTACCTTCCCGTGAGGCGCTGACTCTGTTATCAAATGAAATTAAACCAACCAACCAGCTCTAATCCTAAAACTTCTCTTCTGTGCTTCGTGAACTCCACGTCGAGTTAGCAAAGCAGTCAGCAAAAGCTGGAGCGCAAGCGGTGTCTCGGCGCTGAGTCACCCTCAGAGGTGTGTGCCTTCATTGAATCAAAGCTGCAGGGTTTGGAATGTAGCTTTTAACAGCACAAAGCTCTCATAACCAAGTGTAGGAGTAATAACAGGACGAGGAAATTATAGAGAACCGAAGAAGGGATTCCGCTACTGGGGAAGTAAAGGAATAGCTTTAATGGGAGACATATTTGGTTCCCCACACATTTCAGCAACCCTTCTAAATATAGATTTTTCAAAAATGTGGTACCGATGACTGAAACTGTGGGCAGCACACATAATAAGTTCCGTACAGCCAGAACCCTGCATGTTATGGTATTGCTTAGCATGTCTCTTTGGTAGTTTTCCACACACTACTGATACTCAGTGTAATTATAGCTGAGTGTTGTTATCTGTAATGATAAAGGATACACATCTACAGAAGACAGGAATAAAATGCATCCACTTTTCACTTTTTACTTTTCAGCTAAACAGTCCTACTGTGTGCCAGGTTCCATGCTAGACCCACAGGGTGAGCTAAACTGAGGAAGGCATCTTTTTCTCCAGGGGCCGAGCTCTAGAAAGGAGCACAGAGTAAGTGCACGACTGACCAATAACAGGGAGGGTGTGTTCCACACCACGCGTGACCTTACCAGGAGTGTATCGTGGTGGGTTGAAGCAGAAAACTGGCCAGAAAAAAGTAAAACGGAAGAATGAGGTGTGGATTCTCAAGGATCTAAGACCATGCTGGGAAGATGAAGGACCTGCACAAGGGCACAGAAAGGCAGAAGGAAGCATGGGTTTACGTGCATGTGTGCTGCGTTTGGAAAATGAACAAAATGCAGTGAGTGTAATGTCCTAGCAGCGGGCAGAAGCCTTTCTAGAGAGAATTTGACACTAGGACGTGGGTGGGCATGCAGGTATAATAGCAGAAGTCAGGTAGAGAGAAAGATTGCCAAGAAAAACAAGAGCCCAGAGAACTTGCAGGAGCAATGCGATTTTAGAGGACAGGAGAAAGCAGAGGAAGTGACGTTTCTGAAAGAATGGCTGAGGGGCACGAGAAACAGGAGTGGCCGTGTGATGGGACTTAAGAGAGGGTTTCAGGAAGAATTCGTGTCCTACTGAGGATTGCAACCAAGCGCCCAATTTGGATGAAGACACAAGAATACGTGGTTTGGTGGGTAGAAGGAGACTGATAAGAGATTGGCTTCAGTAGACTGTAAAATATTTCCCCCTCAGGTCGATTACTCTGTCCTGTAATGTCAGGCAGATGCAGTTGCTCGAGGAATGCCATTTGGTGAGGCTATCAGGGCCTTTCTCACACATGCGAACCTTCCACTGACACAGCAGAGTGGCTGTTTTTCACATTTGATGTTCACTTGGAGAGCACCACAAATAGAAACTCCATATCGCTGGACTGGAAATGGGTGATGTCTGGACTAGCCGTGAAAAACAGCAGAGAAGTTTCCACTTCAAAGGGCTCAGATGCGAAGCCACTTCGGTCACCGAATGTTCTGTCCTGGAGTGCTAATCACTACTCCAGACCTGGGTGCTTCTCTTTAGACTCCAAACCTTTTTCTTTAATGAGTGTTTGAAGACGAAACAATGGGACCGTGGTCATAAGACTCTGTGGTGAAACCTCCCCTCGCCCTCTTCAGTGGGATGAGCAGGCAACGGTTATGGGCACAGGAAGATTGGAATGACAACATTTATTATTTCTGTATTGCTTTCCACCTCTCCAAACCTGTCCCATTTGCATTCTTGCTCCCGTTTGTCCTCAAATGGTACAGACAAACGGAGATCTTCTGCGTGGGAATAAAGAAGCAGAGAGAATATGTGATTTATTTATTCATTCTTTCTAGAGCCATTGTAAACACTACTTTTAAGGCTATTTTTCCCTCTGATTAAGTTAAAGACATGTAAAGAGATAATATTATTTCTTTTTGTAATCCTTTTGTTTTCTTCATTTTCTTTTCTCCTTTTTTATGTCATCCTTTAAAAAAAATTTGCAAACTCATAAACATTAATTAGAAATCCCTGACAACTGAGTATCTTGATACTTTATGTAAGAGAATAAACTGGAAATATCACTGAGATAAAATTCTGCTATAACTTTTATTTATTAAACTTAATATTGAATGTGGAAGTAGCAGTGTAAAGACTTAGAGCGAGGCAGTGTGTCTGATGCTGGGAGGGTCTTTGCCTTTTTAAGCTGACGCCCTTGTAGAATAGCCCTTCCTTGGTGGACTGATATTTACAGGTGTTAGGATTAAAGAAGGGATCCTCAGGAGACTAGAGTTAAAGCAGGAGAACTCAAGAGGAGGAGAATCATTCCTTCATAAATGATTTCATTCATTTATTTATTTAACCTTTATCGATGTCTTCATGTGTCTGACAGCGTGCTAGGACTAGAATGTAGAAGGACTTCCATATGGGAGAAGAGCACAAATCTTTTGAAAGAAGGAATTTTGCTGGACAACTGAGATCCACGCTGTGGTTGAAGCAGAGTATGCTGGGGGTCAGAGCTGGAAAGCGCAGAAAGCCAGGGAAATTCCCGAGCCATAGGAGCCAGGCGAGGCCTCAGAGGATCTACGACCCGACCCCGACCCGGACCCGGGGAAGGAAGGGGCTGCCGGGGAGGCCAGGAGCACTCTGCTTCACACAGATCCACTGCGGGCCGCGCTCAGAGGCTGGCGAGTTGTGGTCCAGCAATCCTGCAGGAGGCTGCAAGTCTGGGACAGCTTCTCATTTGAAACCACAAGAACATTTAGGAACAAATCAAGATGTCTTTCCTAACATATTATTTCAGTGAGCAATGCTACATTTCCAAAAAATCAAAATATGCCAGGGCCCCGGGGTCATGTTTCAGAGTGTTGATATAATTCTTAAACTCAAGGAAGAAAATTGCCGCTTGGATCCTCGACCCCAGTTTACAGAGAACCAGACTTTTTCCTTTCTGAAAGTTCCCGTAGGAGAACATCTGGAGTTAAGCGAGGGGCACAAGTGCATAGTTTAGAAGGAACATCTCTGTACTATTGAAACGCTGGAGACTTAGTCATTTAGTAGGGATTTCCTAGAAAACCTTCAGCTTCTATGAACAGTAGAAATACAGGAATGGGAAGACTAGATTTGAGAAGCCGTCTGGATGAGAAGAAATACAGTGTCCACAGCACACAGATGTGTATCCTGTGAGTTGGCAGAAGTGTGATTTTGTTGATTGCACTGGCTGTTGAAGCCAGAGCCTAGGACGTGATGTCTTTGAGAAAGTGTGTTGAAGTCGGGTGCATTCATTGTCTGGTCGAGTTAGGCTTTGTGGTGGAAGTGATTGCCTATTCTATGCTGATAGCAAAGGCATTGCTTCTACAGCGTTCAAGACTTTGGCTGGCTTCACTCTTGGCTGATGAAGCAAGCTCGAGTGGCTGGTTCTACTGGAGGTTATTGCAGCCAGTCTGCCCAAGTCTCTGATTGCTATGAATCAGCACTTGGAAGGCTCCACAGGCTACAAGGAACCAGAAATACTGGTTTCTACTACTATTGGGCTCCAAAGGACTGCTGTGACTAACTGACTGTAACAACGACCTGAAATCTTTTCTGGGAGGAGGCAGGGTATATAAGTAAACAGAAAACATAGTTGACTAAGCTGAAATTCATGGATGTGGTGCATATATTCAGCATGGTCTAAGAGAGAAAGCTGGTGTTTGTACCTCAGAAACTGAAATGTTGCAATCACTGTTCAACATTGTCTAAAAGAACCACATACAGTGTTGGATACTTGTAATAATCATGAATGACAGAAAGATTATCACAGCACTCTGCAAATGAGAACAGAATGATAGTGAATAGAGATGTGTATTGGGTAATTTAATGAAACGAAATAAAAACATGCCAGTAATAGTCATTAGAGTATTAAATACTTGTGGCCTATGCTTCCAAATTCTGTTTGTAATTGTGAACAATGTAGTATTAATTATAAATTTTTTTTTTTTTTCGGTACTGGGGATTGAATTTACAACCTCGCTTCTGCCAGGGCAGGCGCTTAACCCACTGAGCCAAACTCCCTACCCTGGTTTTTTGAGGCAGGGTCGCACTGTGTAGCTCAGGCCGGCCTTGCGCTCGCATTGTAGCCCAGGCCGGCCTCGAACTCACAACGCTCCTCCTACCTCAGCCTCCCGAGTGCTGGGATTAAAGGCGTGCGCCACCACGCCCGGCTTATTAATTATAAATTAATTATATAATTGCTTCATCCTCCCTTTGTGTGAAACTAAATTCCCTTTTTAAAAAATGGTCAAGGCTCTTTACAATTTATGTCTTCTACTTTAAAACACAATTGAAGTAGCAACATCTTTATCAAATATATTTTTTGTATTTCAAACAAATCTCCATTTAAAACATATACACAAAGTTGCACACACTTGTGTTTTTAGGGCTTTTGGAATGGTAAGCCGACTGACAGCTCTCGGGCCTGGAGTTGGCAGTCGTAGTTCCATGTACAGCACCCTGATTTTCGGCGTGAGGAATTAAGCAGAGATTCCTGGAGGCGCGCGGGCTGCCCCTCGTGCACACCAGCGCAGCAGCCCAGTTGACAGCAGGCTGGTGTCCCTGCTGCTGTTCACTTCTGGGCCGACTCAGGCAGGAGCTGCCCCAGGGCGCCTGTGGTCCACCTCACACACACAGAAGGGGAAGCCGGAGTCCCGTGACCATACCTTTTCCCTGGATCTTTAGTTTTCAGGATCTGTGTAATCACAAGTGAATGCCTGGAAGGCCTCTGAATGCCTACTTCACAAGAAAGTACATGGGTAAGCTCTACTTCAAGATTGCTGCCTCACCCTGCCCCACCCCTTGTAACAGCATAGGAACATGGATAATTGAAGGCAGTAATTTTTCTCTTTGTGTACTGTACAGCTTTTGCATTTCTAGAACAAGTTTCAGATAGACAAGATTTGAACACTGTCTTGCTGCACCCAGTGCTCTTAACACTATTATTTTAATTGGCCTCATCATTTCAGGACGTAAAGCAGTAAAAGCTCATTAAGCTTGCACCAGGAATGCCTGGCACCTGGGACACGGGGAAGACGAGAACAGTTTGGGTCCATTCAGCTTTGTTCAGTCACTTGTGTCTATGCCTATACGATATCTCTTGTGCATATAAAAAGCAGTTGAGCACACATCATTGGTTGTTGTGAAGCATTTTAGTAATAATGTAACACTCTTTATTTCCAATCAGAAAGTTAAAATGCTCCAGCAGCAAAAGCCAAGGAGTCAGGTAACTCACCAATGTCTTTCTCAGGTCTTGGCAATACCAGTCCAGAAGAACATAGACAAATTGCAAAATTCCTCTGGATATCACAGGGAAGTAGGGAGAATTTCCAAGCTGGGCCCCGAGGGGCTGTTGAGATGGAAGTATTAAACACAGTCATCGTGTAACTTCACGTAACTGTGATAAGACAGGCTTTTAGAGAAGCAGTAGATCCTTTTAGTCCCTGATGGGGCATTCAAGGTGCTTCCTGACCTGTGCTTTTCCCATCTGAAGAGGGCTGGATGTCTTGGCTGGGACAGTGTCCTCCCAGAATTTCAGAAGTGCTAAAAAAAATAACAAGCAAAGTTTGGCGGGGTGATTTTCCACATTTGCCCTGTTTAAAGGAAGAAGTTTGTTCTACCATAAACAGCTATGGGAACTGTTTGCTTTGAACGGGCTTGGTCCTCATGCACTGAGGACTGGCCTCACTCTGGTTCCTCCCAGGGTGGAAATGTGTGGCCAGAGGCATCCTGTTTGTGTTGAGGCATTTGCTAATCAGAGTAAGTTTGACTTGAAGCAAGTGTGTCGGAAAACAGCAGGCACAGTATCAGCGGCTTCCAGAAATAGTAGTTTGTGCCAATCAGTAGCATGGGACAGAGTTCATTGCCATGGCTCCGACAGACGGTCCTGGATCCATTTTCATTCCACCTTGGATTTGAGAAGGCTGTATGCTGAGGCTCTACTGTTTTCCTGTGTGAACTCTTTGAGATCCTTACACCCCTTCCTGTCTACTAAACCAAGAAGACAAACATTCGGGGTGGTTTAATGCCGTCATGAGCATACGTACAATACACAGACTCCCAAAGACTGTCTGAAAGTGAGCTAGACACAGCTCTGGGAAGCCGATCTTACACTCTGCTCCTTCTGCTATTCGCTGTATTCAGCGCTGATGATCTGAAGAGAGTCGTGGTTCTGAGCACAGGCTCTTGAGACAAACTGGGTTGAGTCTGAATCCGATCTCTTTCAATTACTGAGCAATAACTTTGGACAAATTGTCTGTTTGTTATGCTTCTTTCTTTGCTTCTGTTAAATGGAGGTTGTGGTGTGGTTTTTCAGTTAAGTTAGTATATGTGAGGCTTAGAATTACACACAGCACCAAGTAAGAGTTCAGTAAATGTTAGTTATTTGTATTTGTCGTTTTCTTGAAATTTCCAAGTGGTGCCACCTGAATCCCGTGTTGCTGCTTGAGACGTTCGGTTGCAGAGGGATTTCTCTTTTTTTTGTACCGGGGATCGAACTCATGACCTCGAACTTTCCAGGCAGGCACTTGTCCCGCCAAGCTAAACCCCCAGCTGCAGAGAGATTTCTAAGGGGGTGAGAAATCTATTCACTTTCATTCCTAGGTGCACCCATATTCGTGCACAGTAGCACAAAAGAGGCCGTGAAGTTTTCAAACATTTCTGAAGACTTTTCTTGGAAGTAACCCTTCTGGTTTTATGCTGTTGGGCAGATTTGTTCTGTGTTTACTCTCCGTCCTTTTGAGGGTTTGAATATAAACTGTGTTTATTAGAGCTGATTACTATCCAAAGGTCATTGTATGTCAATCTTATAAGATGCCCGACAGTGACCTAAGGGAGCAGTCATTTTCACATGCAAATTATGTTTGACCAAGTCCATAGATTCTCTCAGGTGTGGGGCAGGACATAAAATATCAGAGGGCAAGGGAGGGGCGGGACATTGTCAAGTAACAAGTCACTGTGCAGCACTTCCTGTGCCTCAGCCTCCTGTGACCTCAGTTACTTTCCACAGCCCCTGACGCGCAGCTTCTGTTAGGAGCCGCATCCTAGCACGTCCCCTGCGCAGCTCCAGCAGCCGCTCTCTGTCTTTGGACCCTCGTTACCTTCTGTCACACGATGACACAGGGCACACTAACTGAATCCAGTGTCCCCTCATGGCTGCCACTGTCAAGGAGCACGTCATCCTTGCGTCTGGGCGCTTCAGATGCTAGACGCTCATTCACCCATTTGCTCACTTGGTCATCTGTTGGGTGCTTACTAAACCTCGCTACGCACCAGACATCGCACGAGGCACTGGGGACCCAAAGATGCCTGAAATCTTTGATAGCAGAAGTCACATTTTGGACTCCGTAGAAGAGAAGCACAGCTAGATCATGACCCAGGTAGTAAAAGGGCGTGGAGCCGTGGTTAGAAATGTGGACTTTGAGCCTGAGTGCTTGGGTTCAAAGTCTCGCTTTGCTTCTCATCAGTTGGGTGACAGAATTTCCCTGTCCCTCCTTTACTGATTTATGAAACAGTGATAATCATCGTACCTTTTCATAGGGGTTAATACTATGACTAAGTACTGAATGCCTGAATTATAGTAAGTGCCATGCATCTACTTGTTAAGTAAGTACAGTAACAGGAATACACACAGGGTATTTCAGGAATACTTAGTCCAGTTAGCGAGATCAAACTTTTATTTCCATTTGGCTCTTCATAGTTTGGGGATTTCTTCAGCTCAGGAAAATCGAAAAAGGGAAGTGAGTGAGGCTGGACTTTGGCTGTTTAGTTTCTGTACAGCATTAGTGCAGGTCTTCCTTTTCTTTTCTTTTCCTTTGGACCAAAGTTCCACCTTTATCTTTATAGTACTGAGTGGATCTTTGCCCTACTTTTCAGTATCTTTAGTCTCTGTCTTAATTTCTGATGGAGCCCTCTGTTCTAGGGCATAGGGTCTGCCCTAATCTGTCCTTGAACTCTGTTTTTCAAACAGGGTTCTGGGCCACCTGCTACCAGCCTTCCTTGCTGTGTGGATTTCCGTGTTGTACCTGCTCTAGGATTCCTCGGGGCTGTGCTTCCTTCATGCAGCGGCTCGACCCCGCTCCTGCCGCTGTGCTCTGCCTGCCTCTGGGTTTTCTCTAACTGCCCATCACCCAGGCACCTGTGTGGCCCTCAGGGACAGGTGTTGCCTCTGCTCTTATTATTTATCGTTCGTGGCTTTTCCTGCCACCGCCTAATCTTTTCTTCTGACAGGAAGGAGGCAGGGAAGAGGGGCTGAGTCAGAAGTTCTCTGTGTGGCTCATGAAATGATCCAGTTCAGTTCTGGGTGCAAAGGAAATTGGGGTGCATGTATTAGAAGGTGGCCACAATAAATAACTGTGCCTAGGCATGCGTCGGTGCACTTAAAGGGGACTGTTTTGTATAAAGGTTGCTACATGGGGAGTTTTTCTTCTTGATGTTCAAATTAAGACAATTTCTTTGCTAATTTATTTTCCTGAATAGTCTTCCAAGGGGCTAGGAATAAAGGTAGGGGGGCAGGATATAATCGAGAGTTATAAGGGAGATGGCTATGATAAAAATATAGTATAGGCCCG